>PVJS01020635.1:0-32363 GCA_004027185.1 Glis glis | reverse complement strand
TGGGGATTTAACCCAGGGGTGTTCTACCTCCGAGCTACACCCCCAGCCCTATTTTTTATACTTTATTTTGAAACCGGGTCTCACGAAGTTGCGGAGGGCCTCACTAAATAGCTGAGGCTGGCCGCGAACCCAGATCCTCTGGTCTCAGCCTCCCAAGTACTGGGATTACAAGCGTGCGCCACCATGCCTGGCTCCTATTTTATTTTTGAAACAGGGTCTTGCTAAATTGCTGACAGCCTCACTAATTTGCTGAGGCTGGCTTTGAACCTGGGATCCACCTGTCTCAGCCTCCCAAGTACTGGGATTATAGGCATGTGCTACAATGCCCGGCTACTTTTTTTTTTTTAACACTTCTTCTTGGAGTGGGGGCAAGGCAAAAAAGAGAAATCATAAGCTTGGATTTCTTACCCTATTGTAGATCTTGGGATTCACATAAATGTCGGTGTCCATGACCTGGGCCAGAGCGTAGCCATTTCGACTAGATGAAGAAAGAAAAGAAAGATATAAGAGAAAGCTAATGGGCCTGGAAGGATGCTGGGGGTGGGGTCTGGGCAGAGCAGGGCAGGGCAGGATCATGTCCTCATTTCCTGGCTTGTTCATGTTAGTTGTTCTGCATTGGAGACACATGCCCAGTGGCCTGTGGTTAGACTATTACTAAGGGGATGACAGGCAGGCCTTTGACGTAGTTCCCAGACGGGCTCAGGGAATAGGAGGGGTGGGGTTACACATGATGATAAGCTGAAGTGGCCCCAAAGCCATCACTCCCTGGTGCTGAGTTCTCAAGCAGAGAAGACAGGGTTTCTCCAACATTCAGGGCCCCCCCTGCCCCAGGTCAGCCCCTCTCTGGGTCCTGGGCCTGTACTGCTTGATCCTCCTATAGGAAGGCATGGCTCCTGTCCTCTGCCCGGGTGCTCTTCTGGGTGGGGTCCCCTTTGGTCTTGGGGTCTGGCAGTGCTTCTGGAAGGGTGTTGGGTTTCACCCACTAGCTCTCCCCTACTCTCTCGGTACTCCCAGCCCTCTGAGACCATGCTGGCTTCTTCTGGGGTTTTAGGATGTGGGGAGTCAAGCAGCCCAGCCTGTGCACACAGTCTTGGCTGGGCCAGACTCTCCTAAGGCCTGGCAGCACCTCCAGTGCTAGGCCCAGGAGGTGGCAGGCGCAGTGGACTAAGCCAGGCCTTGGTGTGGGAGCCCTCAGCAGGACAGCCCAGCAACCACTGCTATGCCGGGGAGGCAGGAGGCTGTTACTTACAACTGGGTCTGGAAGACCACAACCAGGACAGAGAAGGCAACACCCACTGCCACACCATAGGGCAGGCTCAGGAAGAAGGAGGAGAGGAAGCTCACCACCCAGATGCACTGTAAGGAGAGAGATGTCAAAAGCAGGCCTGAGAAGAAAAACTGCCTCTTTCAAAAGGAAGTCTTCCTGGATTAGTTAAGTCCCTTCGCTGCCAGCACAATCTCAGACCCATCCTTCCGCTCTATTGCATTTTTGCAATGATTTGTGTATTTGTGCATTGGTTGGTTGGTTATTTATTTATTTATTTATTTATTGTACCAGGAATTGAACCCAGGGGAGTTCTATTTTTTTTTTTTTTTTTTTGCGGTACTGGAGATTGAACGCAGGGGCATTCTACCTCCGCGCTACACCCCCGGCCCTATTTTTTTTTATGCTTTTTTTTTGAAACCGGGTCTCACGAAGTTGCAGAGGGCCTCACTGGGTAGAGAGAGAGAGAGAGAGAGAGAGAGAGAGAGAGAGAGACAGAGAGACAGACAGACAGACAGACAGAGAGGAGAGAGAGGAGAGAGAGAGAGAGATAGAGCGATCGCGCGCACACGCATGCGCGCTGAAGTTGGCCGCGAACCCGGATCCTCCGGTCTCCGCCTCCCAAAGTACTGGGATTACAAGCGTGCGCCACCACGCCCGGCGGGGAGTTCTATTTCTGAGCTATACCCCCGGCCCTATTTTAGTTTTTCTCCTGCAACAAGATTTTTCTTTCTTTCTTTTTCTCTCTCTCTCTTTGTGGTACTGGGGATTGTACCCAGGAACATTCTATTCTACCTCTGAGATATAGCCCTAGCCCTATTTTATTTTATTTTATTTTGAAACAGGGTCTTGCTAAGTTTCAGAGGGCCTCACTAAGTTGCTGAGGCTGGCTTTGAACCTGTGATCCTCCTATCTCAGCCTCCCAAGTACTGGGATTACAAGTGTTCACCCCCACACCCAGTTTGCAACAGAATTTTGCTAAATTGCTGAAGGTCTTGCTAAGTTGTTAAGGCTGGCCTCCAACCTGCCATCCTCTATGTCAGCCTCCCAAGTACTGGGATTACAGGTGTGTGCCACCACGCCTAGCAGTGCTTTGGTTATACTTAACTATTTCCCTTAGGTTGAGTGTGGCTGCCTGATCTTTTCCTTTTTCCATAGTGCTGGGGATTAACCCTAAGGATTTATGCATGCAACACAAGCACTCTACCACTGAGATACCTCTTCAGCCCTTTGCCTTTATTTATTTATTATCTATTTATGTAACTATTTTGCGGTACTGGGGATTGAACCCAGAGGCATTCTACCTCTGAGCTACACCCCCAGCCCAATTTTTATTCTTTATTTTGAAACAGAGTCTCACTAAGTTGCAGAGGGCCTCACTAAGTAGCTGAGGCTGGCTGCAAACCTGTATCCTCTTGTCTCAGCCTCCTAAATCCTGGGATTACAAGTGTGCATCACCATGCCAGGCCCTAGCCTATTTTTAAAATAGAAATTCCCAGCTGGGTGTGGTGGCACATGTCTATAATCCCTGGACTTGGGAGGCTGAGAGAGAGGATTGCAGGTTCAAGGACAGCCTTAGAAATGCAGTGAGACTCTCAGCAACCTAGCAAGACCTTGTCTCAAAACAAAATGAAAAGTTCTGGGGATGTAGCTTGAAGGTAGAATGCCCCTGGCTTCAATTCCAGTAATAATGAAATGTAGAAACCCTAGTAGACATAGGGAGACAGCATGGACGGGATGACAAGAGTTTGCACCTTGGGTCAGATACGCCTGGGTTCAAAGTTTGGTTTTCTTATTAGCTGTTTGAGCTGAGGTTTCCTAGTCCATAAAGGGGAAAAGTAATACTTCATGAAAGGACTAAAGAGTTAAAGAAAGCAAAGGTCCTTGTGATGGGCACTTGATGGGTGATCAATGAATGTGAGTTCCCTTTCTGTCTAACAGTGAGCTGCAAATGCCTTGACAGGTGTTGGGCACCTGAACTGACAGCTTGGAGCTGGGGCCTAGTATGTGGATTGCCCTCTAGGGGCCCTTAGGGACCCCTAAATTCCTCTAAGAGAAATCGGTCTGCCTGGATTCTTGTAGAGAACTGTGTGAAGACTACGTGGAAATACAAAGCACTATGTGAATATTCAGAAATATTCACATAGTGCTTTGCTGGGCATGCTGGCACACACTTGTAATCCCAGTACTTGGGAGGCTGAAACAGGAGGATCACAGGTTTGAAGCCAGTCTCAGCAACTTAATGAGACCGTGTTTCAAAATAAAAAATTAAAATTAGGGCTGGGGGTGTAGCTCAGAGGTAGAACACCCCTGGGTTCAATCCCCAGTAAAACACACACACACACACACACACACACACACACACACACAAACACACACACACACGAATACATGGGGTCTTTGCCCTAGAGGTCATTGGGATGTGGTAAAAGCAGGTCCTTGGGCTGGGAATTGGAACGTCATTTTTCTTCCTATCCCCATCACTCACTCACTGGGGGACTCCGGTGAACCACTCACTGGTCTGGCTTTGAGAATTTCCTTCCCAGCACTGTGTGGGTGAGCCTCCCTCTTCCAGGAGACAGGAGAGCCCAGCGGTCTGGAATCCCAAACTTAAGCTCCCATCCTTACTTCCTCTGTGGCCTGTGATGATTTACTTAGCCATTCTGAGCCTCGGTTTCATCAGTTTTAAAGGAGGTTAGTAAATCCTCTCTCAGGGTTATGGTGGGGCTTAAATGGAGATAATGTCATCATCAATACAGGGTAGCCTTATGACTACTACCCAGTGGAAGATGCAGTTGGAGTATGTGACTAAGCACAGGGATAAGTCATGCTTGCAGATTGTTTATGGTTTCAGGTGCTTTCTCACTGTGATCTCATTTAATCCTCAGAACCAGTGCATGACGCAGCCATGACTATTACTCCCATTTACAGATGAGGAAATAGAACTCCAAAGAGGTCTAGTAACTTGCTCAAGACCCTGGTCCTCTGGCTCTATGTTCTAGGCCTTTTTCTTTTTTCTTTTTTTTTTTTGGCGGTACTGGTTATTGAACCCAGGAGCATTCTGCCTCCAAGCTACACCCCCAGCCCTATTTTTTGTTCTTTATTTTGAAACAGGGTCTCACTAAGTTGCGGAGGGCCCCACTAAGTAGCTGAGGTTGGCCGCGAACCCAGATCCTCTGGTCTCAGCCTCCCAAGTACTGGGATTACAGGCGTGCACCACCATGCCTGGCACTAAGTTAAAATTTGAACATAGGATGTCTGCAAAGCCTGGACTCTCAGCCACCCAGCTATGCTAATTAGGGAGCAGCAGACCAGAGGGCTTATGGTTAGGCTAGGGCTGTGCAGTTGGAGGAGCAGTCACAGCATGAAGGGGCGACTGCCCGATACTTACACAGTCCAGCTTGCTCTTCCTCCACAAGTAGTAGGGGTCTGTGAGTTGCTTGAGGGAGTTCTTGAGGTTGACAGCTATCAGGGCTCCCAGCACAGCCTGGAGAAGAACATTGTTTTGTGTTACCTAGGGAATCCCTTCTTCCTACCCTTCCTATATACCTGACCCTGGAGACTGGCAGGACAGAGCTGGAGTTCCAGAACATTCCCCTGGCAGAGCCCCCAAATCTCTACACTCAATCTTAGGTTTGGAAAGTGTAGCTGCTAGAGCAATGGAATTTATCCTACCCCCCTCTTTGTCCTTTCTCTTTCTTCTTGTCCCTAAACTGCCCGTGCCTAAGCCTTCCTAGCTAGGCTATATGAGTACAGGGCACTTGGAGGGACCTGCACACCCTGCCTGGGCACCAGACTCTGAGGCGAGGGCGATGGAGTTTGAGACCAGCCCTGCACTGTGAGCTGTCTCAACAGACAGATCATGTCGGCTCTCAGCCTCAGTCTCCCTCTCCTGTGAAGTGGGGAGAATGAGGTAGACCTGTGTTGTCTACCTCACAGGTTGTGATTACGACTAGGCATGACAATAGTGGCACTTTGTGATCTGTGAAGTGCTACCCAACTGGACCCTCTCGCTGTCTTCTGCTCTCCAGCTAGGCTCTTACCTTGGGGAGAGGGTACAGATAGGACCCCAGGACCAGCATGGTGATCATCACCACCAGAGACACACACAGGCTTGCCACCTATTGAGAGAAAGAGTGGGGAGTAGAGGGCAGGTGTGGAAGTCTTGACTTGATTGATTTCCCATAGATGCCTTTGGTGGAGAGGAGGCTAAATCGGGAAGAGGAAGGCTGGGCAGAGCCGGCCTGGCCTGTGGGGCCTGGGCTTCTCTGGGACAGTCGATCCGTTACTACCCCTACACCACTCCCCTAGAACAGTGCTCACCTGGGATTTTCCTCCAGCTCCATCCACAGCCAGAGTGACTGAGAGAGCACAGCAAATGACATGAATTTTAAAGAAGGAGCCAAAGAAGTTGCTGCAGCCCAGGGCGATCATCTCCTGGGGGAACAAAATGTAGTCAGCTGTGCAAGCTGGATCTCGGGCCTATGACTCGAGAGTGACCCTGCTGCTACAAGGTCACACACCACCAGTCAAGAGGAGGTCAGCCTCACCTGCTGCCTCCCTCAGCTCAAAGAGTCCCAAGATAGCTCTTGTAGGCCTCTGTTGGCCCATCCCACCCAGCCCTGCCAAGGGTGGCCAAAGCTACCTGGTTAGAATCCACGTCATAGCCGTGCTTGTTGGCCAGGGTCCGGCCCATAGCCAGGTTGATGACATAGCCCACGATGGCCAAGGAGAAGGCTGTGCCTATCATGTCCTTCCACTGCGAAACCACAGGCAATACTGGAGTAGGGAACCTGCGAGGAGCCAGAAAGGAAGCAGGGCCTTGGAGTGTGAGGAGAGGGAGTCCATTGTCAGCCCTCGGGGCCAGTCAGGTCCCCACTGTATGTGGGGATCTTTGCATAACTTATCCCATGCATTCTCATCCTGGAGGGCAGGTACCATTGCTCCTGTTTTACAAAGGAGGAGGCGGAGGCTTAGAGGACCTAACTTGACCACGTCATAGGCCAGTGGTAAGGCCTTGTTCATGCTCAGAGTCTGGACTCTACACTCACTAGTGTACAGACTCACAGAGCCCCAGTGCTGTGCGCCCCCCCTCCCGCCTTCTTAACTCTGCAGGGTGAGCTTTGCCCTGTCTTCCTGTGGCCCAGCACCATGCTTGGCACAGTGTGGGTGCTTGATGAATTTGGTTGATCCTAATAGCTTCCTTTCTGCATGGATAAGAAAAGCCAATGTGAATTGGGTGTGGTGGTGCACACCTGTAATCCTAGTACTTGGGAGACTGAGACAGGAGGATTGCAGGTTCGAGGACAGTCTCAGCAAGTAGTGAGACCCTTCGAGGACTGTCTCAGCAAGTAGTGAGACCCTTATCAACCTCTGAGACCATGTTTCAAAATAAAAATAAAATAGAGCTGGGGGTGTAGCTCAGAGGTAGAATGCCCCTAGGTTCAATCGCCAGAGCCACACACACAAAAAAAAAAAAAAAAAAAGAAGAGAAAAAAGAAAAGAAAGCCTATTCGTTAGAGCAAAGGGCCAGCAAGGGCTGATCAGAGAGGCTCTGTTTAATAGCACTGGTTGCATGAGACTTCCAGAGGAGTGTATGGTTACAATGCACTTTTTAGAAAGCAGCCAGCATTGGCTTTTGTGTGGTTCTTTTTGGTAATAAGTGATAGTAGTAATTCACAGGTGGTCAGCACCATACAGTTTCTAGTGCATGTGCATAGAGATCATCTGATCGCCCTCGGAGCCCAGGACTTGGTGGGGAGGGTGTGGGGGCGGGGCCAGGCCTCTGGGTCACCAGGACTCACCCTTGTTGGATCTCTCCCACGATCTGCATGTGGTACTTTATGGGCATCTTATAGCTCCCAGAGATAGCTGTTGCCACCACCACCTGCAAACCCCCAAGTGGAGAATGGGGATTGGCTCTAAGTTGGGGTCTCTCTTTTTTCCGGGGGACCCAAATCCCACTCTCCTGTCTCCTTTGGGCAAGGGTGGGGGAGAACCTGAGGGGCAGGAAGAGAGGAAGTGCCATGTACAAGAACGTGGAGTGAATTCACACGTGACCTTTCGTCCCACCTGCTGCTGGTGGAGGAGGTAGGTGAGGAGTGGGTAGGGGTTCCCTGGGCCGGGCTGGACCTGGGGCTCTCTTCTCACAGCCCCTCCATCCTGGGCCCCTCCACCCTGGCCCCAAGCAAGGTCCTTACCACAATCATCTCTGTCGGGATGGGGAAGCGGATCCTGTGCTTGTAGCGAACATTGAGCTCCTTCACCAGCACCAGGAAGGCAGCACTGATGAGGGCGAAGATGAGCGAGGCGATGTTGGTGTGGGGGAGGTTTTTGCAAATGTCAATGAAGGTCTGGGGGAGAGAGCATCATGCTCACAGGCCCCAACCCTTTCTTCCCACACTACCCCATTCTTGGGTGCCCAACCCAGGGAAGAGAAGCCATCAGTGGTGGTGCAGGAAGACAGAAGGTAGACCCTGACCACGAACATTGTCTCATTTTCTACCACCCTCTTCCAAAGGGCACATCGGGAGCTCATCTAGGATAGGAATACTTTCTATTTCTCTATAAGAGTTTCAATTTAAGGAGGAGGGATGAAGGAAGGATTTCCCAGGCAGGGAGGGGTTGAGGCACTGGAATAGGAATTGATAGTGCATGCATCTCCTTTTCTGTGGCGATGAACCACAGACAGCCCCAGGGAGCCCTTGAAGCCATGCGTTCGACACCCCCTCACACGCTGGGAACCCCCGCAGAATCCTCCCTGAATGATGGCTCGGCCAGCTCTTGCTTGAGAACATCTCAGAATAAGCAGCCCACAACTTCCTAAAACAGTAACCTCTGCTCTGTGTCTGCTCAAGGCCTGCCCCGTGTGCAGGGATCCCCAGACTCACAAAGACGATGGACCCTGGGCCCGCGTAGGAGGGGATGGTCAATCCGAAAATGTACTTGAGCACCGAGATGAGGATCTGCAGGCCCGCAGCTGTCATGAAGCCCCGGATAAAGGACTCGGAGAGGTAGATGGCCACAAAGCCGAACTGCATGAAGCCAAGGCCCATCTGCGAGGAAGAAAGGGGTGGTTGGGAAGACCAAGGTGGGTCAGTTGCTTCTGCAACCTGCCCAATGCAAACCCAGGCCTGGAGTTCTGTGCAGTGCCAGGATAGCAGTGGCTCTAGGGAAATGAGCCCTCTGTGACTTTGTCCTGTCCTTCTCTGTGCCCTATGTGTCTGCCACCAGACCTTTGGTTCTTGTAGGGTACGGGCCTTTGTCACTTCAGTTTCCTTATCTGGAAAATAAATTTGGTCCTCCCCCAGAGCTTCCTCTCTCAGTAAATGACACCATCACACACCTGGTTGCCCAAGTGAAAACTTGGGAGTCATCCTCCCTCACCTCCCACATCCAATCTATCACCGAGCTCTGTTAGTGCTCATGGCAAAATGTTCCATAGGTCCATCCCCATCTCCTTCTTCACGGCCACCACACTGGTCTAGGCCCCTGTCACTCCTGCCTGGGTCTCTGCCATCCCCCAGCAGGTCCCCGCCTTGATTCGAATCCACCTCCCAGCCAGCTGTCTTCTCTGCAGCCTCAGCGAGCCTAATAAACTGCTATTGCAGTAAAAGCCACCACTTAGGGGACAGACCGGACTTCATTGTCTGGCCCCTGCCTACCTTTCCAGTCTATTCTCTGGCCCTCTACCCCCCAGCTATGTCAACTCCCCACGGGTCCCTGGTCAGACTACCACCTCTCAGGCCTCACTGTTTGGAAGTGCTCTTCCCTCTGCTGGGACATCCTTCTGCACCTGTTCATTCCGTTGACTTCTGCTCATCCTTTCAGACTGAGGTCAAATGTCACCTCCTCTTTGAGGTCTTCCTTCTCTTTCTTCTGCATCCCTACAGCCATTTGTACCTAGCTCTACCTCTGCTGCTTATCTCACTGCACACAAATTTATCTGTTGACATGGCTACTTCCTCTGCTGGCTGGGAACAACTTGTGAACTGAGCCTCTTTCTTACTTATCTTTATATCCGCAGGGCTTAACCCAGTTCTTGGCATAGCAAAACAATCAAAAAACATTAAGCGAATGAATGAATGAATGAATGGTGCTCTCTGAGGCTGCTTCTGGCATTCTATCATGCTGTGCTTCCCTTCCTAAAACCTAGAGGAATCCTTTGCTTCTCTTGGTAGAAGCTGTTTATGTTGTGCACCTGCTGCAGTGGTTTGGGGGTAGAGGAGGCTGGAGGGGCATGAGGGATGCTGGCAGAGAGTTGGGTTTCTCCAAGGGGCAGTGGAGAAAGGCTGTGAGCCTCTTGGGCAGTTTTTAAGTTCAGAACAGTTTAACAGGTGCCATTGCTGGTCTTAGGTATGGTCGTGTTAGACATAGATGAGAAGATGCTCTGAAATTTTAAGGTTGTTTTTGGCTTTGGGATGGGGAAGAGGGAGGAGGTGGAGCCCTAAATCAGATTTAACATCCCACTGGGGGATTTGGGGCAGGGGTAGGGGCAGGGGCAGGGGAAGGACAGTCTGACGCCCTCCTGAGGGGGATCCTGGCAGGGCTGGGGATGTGCCCCTCACCTGGATGATGGCAGTCAGGCAGGCGAGTGTTGCCGACACGTGCAGCCTCTCCGCCTCCATGGCTGCCGTGTCCACGTAGCTCTCATTGGTGGTATGATTGAAGACCCGGAATTTCGACTCTGGGGCCAGCTGCAGACAGATGTTACCCACCAGGATGCTGATAACGGCAAAGGTACCTGTAGTGTCCCGCCCAGCCAGCAAAAATCAGAGGTTTGGAACACATCATAGAAACCAGCAAGGGGCCCAGGAATGCGTCCCAACCCCCATGCCTCCTCTACTCCTCTCCAGCACACAACCACCGCTCACATCTCGCCATCATCTACACTTTCTAATGTGCTTCCCCCTCACCTGTCAACACTATCTCATGGGATACGTGGGGATACCAACTCAGAAGCACAAGAGAGCCTGAATCTGAACCAGCCCTTGTGACCAGACCCTATTTCTCCATCTCACTTAGCACCAGAGAATTCCAAATGTCCCTGCAGTGACCAGCCTGGGCATTGGACAGTGATTTCTCACATCTGTTTAGCGTATATAGCAAATGGTGTATCTTGTTCTGCCAAGGCCTCCTCTCCTTCTAGGAGTGACTTAAGAACAGGTCATGAGCTTACAAGGGCTCAGTGACTTCTCCAAGGTCACCGAAGACCTGGGACGGACACAGTGACCTTCCCTTCAGGACCAACCAACACCAACTCTAGGAGAATGCAGTAGAAACTGAAGCCCCTTCTCCATGCCACCAGTCCTTGAAGTCCAGGTCATCCTGCCTGCCAGAAGGAGAAAGGCCTTACCTGGCACCATCTGGTGCACACCCCCCAGGAAGAAGTAGGTCAGGAGGGGGAAGAAGGAGGAGTAGAGACCGTTGACTGCAGGGAGGTTGGCCAGCAGAGCAAATGCCATGCCTGCGGGGGACAAAGAGAATGCAGGCTCAGGAGCACGGTTGGCTCACGGGGATCACAGCAGTATGGGGTGGAGGTGGGGAGAAGAATAAGAGAGAGCAGCAGCTTGGGCCTGGCTGAGGGACCCCTCACCTTGTGGCACCTGGATGCATCCCCCACTGAGTCCGCCCAGCAGGTCAGGGATGATGTAGTCTTTGATCTTGTACTTGGGGAGCCAGGAGAGCACAGGCAGCAGCCCAAACACTGCAGTTTTGATCTTGGCCGAGGAGCACCTGCACAGGGAAAGGGCAGGTTGGAGAGGGATGTTACTATCCCATTCATTCATTCATTCATTCATTCACTCACAGTCCACTTAGCTCTCAGATAGGAAATTGCCTAGCCACACTAGAGAGCTTGTTATACCCTGGGCATCAGCCAGAGGTCTTCACATTGCCTGCAGCTCACCTGGAAAGTCTACAGGCTAAGCTTCAAGGTGTGGACTTTATGGAGGCTCAGCTTCTGAGGGGTCAGGCCCATCTCTGGCTCAGATGGCCTTTTTCCAGGAAAGGCTTCTCTGAGCTTGTGTCTGATGGAGCACTGGCCTGGGTGCCCTTGTCCGGGCTCCTGCAGCTCTGGGTGCATCCTGGGATGTAATTACTTGCTTTTCACCTGTCTCTAGATAGCAAACCCCACCGCAGCAAGAAGTCTGTCTTTCTTGTTCTTCCTCGTGCACCGTGAATATTACAGAGGTGTGCTTGGCAAATATTTGTTGAATAAAAGAATGGGTGAATAAGTGGAAGGATGGGCCAGTATTGAAAATCAGTCTGAGCAGGGGCTGCCTGCTTCCCCTTTCCCTTGATCTTCCCCCAAAAGGAAGGCTCTGTTGTCCCTGCAGGGTGCACCTCTGCTGACCCACTGTCCTACACATATGATGGCTCAAGTACTGGAGCTCTTCCCTGGTTAATGCATTGGCAGAGGAGGGAAGAATGGGGGAGCTGTTCATTGGCCAACATGAGGCAGGGAGAGTTGATCCCTTCCCTGTTTGTTGAAGACCTTGAGGTCCTTTCATGGTAACTCAGGAGCGGCGGGAACAAGAGCTTACAAACTCAAGGGTGACAGCCGGTGGATTGATGACTGGAAGAGGGTGGGTGGCATTTGCTTTTCTTTCCCATTTGAGGGAACTCAAATACTCAGGGCCCATCTGGTGACTCACTGGCCTTCTCTGATTAGACTTCCTTTCCTGGCCGGCACCAATTTCTGCTCTTTGCTGTTACTCAACAATAGTTTCCCTGACACTGGGTCCCCTGGATGTCACCCAAGACTGAAACCAACACAGACAATGCTTTGTGTCCTAGAAAGTCCAGGCAGATTTACCGTCCCAATTCTGTGGAATGGCATCGCCATCAGCCTCTGACTGCCCAGTCTCCTCTGGGGTTTGCAGGTGGCTCTCCCATTGCTGGGATGGTGGAAAGGGATTGGATGTGGTAAAGAGCTTCAGGTATCACTAAAGCCCCGTCCTAGGAGAGAACCAGCCCTGCTGCAGCCCTCTAGGAGGTTCATTTATGGCAGAGAGAACTGGACTCCTGAGTAGACGGACGGCTGGCTGGGGATAGAGTAACAGCCTCAATCTTACTTGCAACTCTGCCATAAGTTGGGAAAATCTGAAGTCTGACAGAAGAGCCGGACACAGATGCCAAATATCTATGTAGAGGCCTCAGAAGCCAAGAGGGAAGTGGAGAGAGAGAGATTAGCTTTCTAGACATTCATTCATTCAACAAATATTTATCGGAGCACTTTCCGTGTGCCAGGCAATCTTTAATGCTCTCATGCCAGCACCATGGGCATTGTTAGTTCTCTGCCTCCCTTTATAGTTTTCATCATCTTTATATTTTAGGACAACAACAGATCCACTTATCCTTCCAGCACAGAAGGAAGCCAAACTTAGACTCTCTGGGCACCAAGACTGGCCGAGGCTACCCTGGTTCCGGTCTGAGGAGCATGGCTGCGTGTATGGTGCCCAACGCTGGGCACCCATGGCTTTGACTGCAACTAGGCAAAGATGGAGCCACCCCAAGAGAAGCAGGGTTGGGCTGGGGCTTTTAGTAAGAACTCAAGTGGGTGATTCCCCCAGCCTGAACCAGTTCCACCTGCATCTCTACTTCAGTCCCTGCCAGTGACCTCAATCCAGGTAACTGAATCAGCTGTTTCCCCAGGGAAGCGTGAGCCAGCCCACAGCCAGGCCTGAGCAAGGTCTGCCAGAAGTCTAGGAAGGGGGAGGGGAGGCCATGGCCCCAGGCTCTTGGGGTAAGGGCACACATTGCTGCCTGCAGCCCCTTCCTTTGAGGCCAGGTCTCACTACCCACCACCACAGTCCAGGCATCTGAGAGTGGACAGACCCTGGAAGCTGACTGGACCATCCCTTGGTAGGTCCCCTTCAGGAGAGCCTAGGAATTTAGGGCTACCTGTAGGAATTCTGTGGATCAGGTGGAGGAAGGAATATCAAGGAGGGAAAGAGGAGAAAGGGCATGGGACAGTGGTGGCTTAAGATGTTTTGGGGGCACAGGGCATGGAATAGGGGCTCTGATACTCTCTGCCCCTCCTTGCGGTAGCATGTCCATCTAAAGCTCCCTGGAAGACCCAAGAGGGACTTGAATGGACTGAGACTATGACGAGACCCCATGCTGGGGGTCAGGGATGCCGTATAACCCTTCGGAAACTAGATGGCTCTTGCTCTTCTTCCCCCTCCTCTTTGGGGGGTTGGTCTCAGGACAGATGGGCTTGTAGGCTCTAAAATTTAGCGTTCAGGACCTTCCCTCCCTAGGGTTTCTCTACACCCTGTCTTAGGGATCCTGGTGTAGGAGCCATGCCCTGGAGCAGGGAGGATTTTGGTGAGAAGCAGAGGAAAGAGGAGTCTGGGCTCTGGGCCACGTTACCTGAAGGCATTGCGAAGTTTCTCTCCCACTGGGTATGTCCGGTCCTTCTTCTCAAACTCATCATCGAAGAGGGCGAGAGAGTACGTGGCTCGGTCTACCACGTAGCGGGGCCTGGGCTGGCTCATGTCTGGGGCATTTACAAGCTCTTGGAGAAGCAGAGTAGGGGAGGCTGAGGGGGCATCCTTCCCCAGTGCCAGCCCGGACTTCTCTGTCAGGTCCTCGCTGCAGCAGTTTTATTCTAGTCTTGCCCGCCCCCACCCAGCAAGGTGCCTCCCTTCCCTCTGTCAAGTCTTTCCGCCACACTCACTTCTTTTGGTGGCCTTCCTTCTCAGACTCTGATGATGCACATACTCGCCCTGGCTGTTTTGCTTGGCTTGGCCCAGCACGTGGCTGGCACTCCACACCTGTGACATCACCGTCACCCCCGCTGAACACCAGGCAAAGAGCCGGTGGTGGAAGCACAAGGGCAGAAGTCCCAGCTGGATTCAGCATATTGATCCCATGCCCCCACCCTGGTGCCCCCACAAACTACTCTCCTTCCCCAGGCCTCAGTTTCCCTGGAAGAAAGGCTTATACCATTCAGCCAATTGTCTTGGAACAAATAGGGAAAATAGCCTGCCTGGAGGCAGAAGGATGGCTGAGGTGACCTCAGGTGGACCCTTCTTGATTGAAACACCTAGGACTTCACCAACAGGTTTCCCCAGGAGTGACAATGGTGTGTTTGGGGAAATTGGGGTGTCCACTGCCGGCTGTCTCTCCCACAGCTTCCTGTGCCTAACCTTTTCCCCCACCCTGTGTACTACCGTCTCTCCTCCTTGTTCTTTGCGCAACCTCGCTGACATTCCAGGAGCTGAGCTGGGCAGAGCTAGGTGCTAGGGCCCTTGAGGCCCTGAGGGGTTCTCTGTGGACACCTCTGCCCCTCCCTCTTCCAGCTCCTGGTCCCTTCTCCTGTCCCCTTCCCCCCGCCCCAGAGCCGGGCGAAGCTGAGGGAGGACTTCAGAGGAAGAAGGAGGGAGAGGGCGGCTTAAAGAAAGGCTTACATTTGGGAAATGGGGAGGGTGGGGTGGCCATGGCCAGTTTGGCAAAAGATTTGAGATGGGGTTGAATATGTGTAACCCCATGGCAGGGGGCACTAGGGATGCCCCTTAACTTTCTAGGGGGAGGGCCAGGGGAAGTGGGAAGGTTATCAGAGGGAAGGATGCTTTTTGTGGAAGAGGATGCTGGGAAGAGCTAGAAAGAGCATTCACTAAGGTCTGGAAACCTGATTCTAGTCCTGGCCTAATTGGAGAGGCAGAATAGGTGATATCACCTCTGTGAACCTCAGATTCCTCTCAGCAAAATGGGGGTAGCCTCCTTATTTCACAGGATTGTTGTGAAGATCAAATGAGTTAATGGCCAAGAAGGGGTTAAGTAAAATGTAAAGAATGATGCAAATGTGAGTTCCTGTTATTAATGAGGTTGTTATTAATGAGTTGATGAAGGCTGGTGCATCCCATTCATTTGGTCTTGGGACTTGAAGTCCATAGAGAACTCCAGGTAAGGGCTGGATTCCTGGCCAAGTCCCATGGATGATACCCAGCAGAAGGCCGGATGTGGGGACCAACCTACCCACAGGGGCCCTGCCCAGCTCCTTGCCTAGAGCTTAGTGAGAACTCAACAAACGCTTGCTGAGCGGATCAATAAATGGTTTAGAGGAGACATGGACAGAAACGAATAAGGGCAGTGGCATGTGAGACATTTCAGTGGGAGAAATGCAGAGTGGCTGTGGAAAAGCAGCACAAGTTTTAGAGCCAGAATGACTTGGGTTCAAAGATCCAGCCTCTTCACCTGTAAGTGGGGATAACAGTGCCAGGCAGTTGCTACGAGGATTTAATGAGATCATGTGTGTGAAGTGCTTGGCCTTTCTTAGGCTCCAGAAAGTGGTGACAACAGTGATGACTATTATTAAGATGGGAGGGCGCCTCCTTCTTCATAGGAGAGACTATCCACAGGCTTCCAGCTCCTCACCCTCCACGAGGCACGGTGGCCTCACTCTTCCTCCTGCCCTCCGTGGGGTCTGCCAGGGTCTGGCTTTCCAGGTGGTTTGCTTGGTGGGCTCTTTGGGCGCAGTGAGAGGGAATGTGACTCCCCAGAGGAACCCGGAGCTCCACTCCTGGCCTCAGAGAGAGACTCGTGGTTTAGGGAGTGTGTCGCATGCCACCAAACAGAACAGTTGCCAAGAAATAGCCCCATATTTCAAGGCAGACGGAATCAGAAAAGGAAAGCCCTTTGGAAGAGGAGGTGATGGGAGATCTTGTTTCCATGCCAACCAGCAGGCAGTGGCTGCTGAAGCGCCTGCCCAGACTATTTCCAAAGCAAGTAGTACATTTGCAGGGTGGGGCGCTATTACCATCAGTCCTACTGAACCCTACTTTCCCAGCTCCCCCCACCAGTTTCCCCATTTCCTCAGCGGAGCCTTTCTCCCCGTCACCCAGTCCCTTCCCTGCACTTGTCCCTGCCCTTTTCCTCCCCTCGGTTTCCACATTCAGTTGTCCATCAGCCTATTGCTATTTCCTTCCTTTTCCTGCTATTTCCTTCCCTCCTTTCTTTTTTTCTCTCCCGTCTATTGCCTCTGCACCTCTGCTCTGCCCCCCACCCCGCCGACCCCACTCAAGGCTGGCCTCACACCTGGAGGATTGTAGTAGCCTTCTAACTGACGTCCTGGCCTCCAGCCCCTGCTCGGAAACCTCTATCTTCCTCATTTCCAGAAGGATCCAGCTCTTGAACTCTTGAACTCTTTATTTTGGCTTTTCTTCCCTTTATCCTCTGGCCTCGTTTTGGTGGATTGGGTAGATTTGTTGGCTGGGTCCCTCTGCACCATCCAGGAGGGTCTGTTCAGCACCCCCAAACAGGCTTGGGTTTCTGTTCATGTTCTCCTCCTTACCCCAGGTGTCCTGGCTCACTTCTGCCTTTCTAGACCTGCCTGTCCTTGAGACTGGCTTAAGTTTCTCCTCCTCCCTTCTCCTCCTCCTCCTCACCCTCCTCCCTCTCATCTGACCACCCTAGCCCCAAGGCCTCTCTCTTCTCAGATCTCCTCCATGGGCCCCTGTCCAGTTGCTGTTGACCTTGGTCATTCCTGGCTGTCCTTCCAGGGAAGGGAGAGAGGAAAGGGGTGAGGGTGTGGAAATGCTTCATAGAGCCCCAGGTGGGTGACTCAGGACCGCCTCTGCCCCTCTGGGCAGTCTTCCCTACAGATGGGATGGATGCCAGGGAGTCCCCTCTGGCACAGGCCAACAGAGGGACTCCCTTCTTTCCTGCATCACTACATCTGTCCCTTTCCCACACTCATTCCATTCCAGAAACAGGGTGTTGCAGGGGGGAAAGGCTCCAGAGCTTTCACACCCCTCCTTTTGGACCTCGCAATATGGAGAACCCAGCAGCCAGCTGGAGTCAGGAGATTTTGTCTAGAAGGGAACTCAAGGGCATGTTGGCCCAACCCTCTCATTGTGTGGATAAAGAAACCAAGTCTTGGGAGAGACGGGATGGGTCTGAACCAGGCCTTGACCCCCACTCAAGTGCTCCTATTGGAGGGGCTAGGCCTCCCAGGACAACGCCGATCCCTGCTCTCTGGGGGTTGTTCCCTAAGTGGCGTCCAGAGGATGAGTCACTCTGGTGACTTTGCCACCTAGCTGACAAGACAGGACTTATGGGTTCCATTTCACCTCTTGAGGGCTCTGGCTGTGAGTTCTGCCTCCCACCCTGGCCTCAGCTGCCCAGGACAATGTCAGAGTCATAATTCTGCAGGCTCGGGAGCTGCCCCAGGTCCTGGTGAAGGGGCGTCCTTACTGTATTTCCTAATTCCAAGAAGGGGGGTTGAGATGGTGTGGGGCTTAGCAGGAGGTCACTTCATCCCCAGCCAGTCCTCAGGCCTTGGAGGGGGAGGGGAGAAGTGGAGAAGGGTGAGCTAGCATGGCGGGGAGGTCTGTGCCTCTCGGGGGCTCTCAGAGGGCTGTGGAGTGCCAGGGGGCCCCAGAAGGGCACCTCACTATGCTGGGTTAGGGGTGGGAAGGTGAAAGAGGGAGCAAGAAAGGGAGAGAGGTACAGGGAACATGACAATTTGATCCCTAGTTAAACACACAGCCCTGCCCAGTGATGTCAGCATCCTGAAAAAAAGAGTCAAGCGCTCTATTGCCAGAGGTGTGTATCAACGAGCCCTGCCCCCATGGGCAGCGCCAGCCCCTCCACGCCTCCCAGCCCCCATCGGATCAGGATAAATAGCAGGTGCCATGTGACAATATTGAGGAACAAAAAGGTGACCCCCCACTGTGTTGGAAAGGAGAGGCTGTCCCAAAGAGCTGAGAGACTTAGAGGGGGGCTGTGGGGCTGGAGGGGGGTAGAGGGAGAGACAGGAGGTGCAGAGGGTGGGAGATATAGGTGCATGGGCAATTCCTAAGCCCTGGGAGGGGAGCAGGGCTTGGTGGTGGTGGGGATTCAGGGGTATTGCTGAGCTGTGGAGCTGGGGGAAGGGGAGCAAAGGGCAAATGGACTCTGTGGGGACCCCCTACAGCAAGCCCATTGGGACCTCCTCCCAATACTGCGGGCAGAGATGGGCTCAGGCACAGCGCCCATGAAGTGTCCTGACGATTGGAATAGCCTGGCCATGGTGAGCATGGGGAAAATTCTGTCTATTAGTATCACCACTGTCACTCTGGTGGATTCTTTCTGGCTCTGCCACCTGGGTATGTCACATTGCTTTTCTTGGCTTTCCTTTCCCCATCTGCCCCTACACCCCAGCCTTACGTCCTTCACCCCTGCAGATGTCCCTAGAACTGGCTAGAGGAGAAGCAGAAAACCATTTTTTTTTTTGTACTAGGGATTGAACCCAGAGGCATTCTACCTCCAAGCTACACCCCCAGCCCGATTTTATTTCTTATTTGGAAACAGGGTCTTACTAAGTTGCTAAGAGCCTTGCTAAGTTGCCAAGGCTGACTTTGAACCTGCAATCCTCCTGTCTCAGCCTCCTGAGTACTGGGATTACAAGTGTGCACGTGCCACTGTGCCTGGCCTAGAAAACCTTTTTAGAGGAGGGCAGGACATCTGGGGAGCAGGAAGGTGGGAGCCCATCTGTGGGTTTTGGTCAGGTCTGGAGGTGACTGAAGATTGTCATTGTGGCACAGAGTGACTTTCTCCCTCAGCCCTGCCTGGGTGTGCATGGGGGGGGGTTGATGCACCTGTGCCAGGTACGGCAGCAGCCCTGGCTTGGCCAACCTGCCCTGGTGTCCTTATCGCCAGTCCCTACCTGGCTGGTCGTTGTGTTCTGGGGAGAGGAAAGGTCACTTTGAGGTTTCCCCTTTGCTCTAGCTGTTGTTCTCACCCAGTCTTGTCTAAGGTTGGAGCCTCAGGGAAAGGGCAGCCTCTGTCTGGCCAGGGTGGGGTGTGAGCTGGGGATGGGACAAGAGTGAGTACTGCTGGAGACCGCATCCCTGGCAGGAGGAGGGAGGCTGTGGAGGCCTACACACCCCTGAGGCATTTAAAAATTACTCCTTGATTTCTACTGTCCCCATGTTTCTTAGGCAAATTGATCCCCTCCTCACTGCAACCTCATTTCCTCCTCAGTGATATGACTGGAGAATGAGATGCCCGCACTCTGCCTGTCCTGGGACTATATCCTGTGCAGGGGAGGGACTTGCTGCTACAACCCCTAAATCTCCACTGTGCATCTCCAATCCAACTCTCCTTCCCTCTCCACCCTCCCTGCTGGGGACAGGCGGACAGGTGCTGGATTGAGGAGATGAATCCCAGCAAAAAGGAATCAAGGCTAGACATTGAAAAGTATTTTCCAACAGTGAAAACTAAGCGAGGTCATGGGATCCCTGGAACGGACACTTGAGGTTAGACTCCTACCAGTCTCCAAGGACACAGCGTGAGTCTCACTTGGAAGTAGGGCCTGGGACAAGGACCAGGCCAAAGCTGAGAGTGGCACTGGGTGAAGGCCAGCTCCCCTCATGGAGGTGGCTCGGCAGCATCAGTTCCTGTCTTCCAGGAGGTGACCCCCTCACCAGCTTGGTCATTGTTGAGCTGGTCCCCCATTCCCTCAGCAAGCTGACTGGTTATTTTGTAATAGTTTAATACACACACACACACACACACACACACACACACACACACATCAATTATGTGCCAATCTCCAGGAAGACTGGATATTAAGAGTGCAAAAAGAGCCCATTTCTGCCCCCCCTAGATTTCATACAAATGAGCCTCAGAGCAGTTGACTGAGCCTGGAAAGTGCCCTGGAGGCCGTCCTGGTGTCTGTTGGTCTCTATGCTGCCCAAGCAACTCTTGTCTTGAGTGCCAGGGCCAAGGTTTTCGAGAAAGTGTGTGGGGGATTGGGTGGCTCTGGAGTGAAGATGGTTAGGGGGAGCCCTCTCTCATTCTCCCTCCTTGGGGAGCTATGTTTCTCCAAGGGGCATACTCTTAAAGCTGGTTTTCCTCCTGGTGCTCAGACTCAATGGGGCCAAGTGTAAGTGGGGAGTTGGTACTGGAATGATAGGAGACTTTCTTGGCCTAGGTGGGGGACCCTCTGGGCTGACTTCTAGGAATGAAGGCACTGCCTGGGGGTGGTTTTGGACCCCTCTACTCTGCAGGATGAGGAAATAGGAAGCTGGGAGCCCATGGAGGTGGCCCTTCATCCACTGGCCTGACCCTTCTGTCTGGAAGCACTCGCCTGGGCGCCGGGTCCCTAGGCCCTGCTCCCACACGCCCGCTGGCCTGATGGAGCCGGTCCCTCGCCCATCCTCTCCCACTCCTTGGTCTCCTGCCCTCCCACCTCTTCCAACTTCACAGGATTAATGAGGACAAACAAGATTCCATGCAGTCTGTGCTAAGTGCCCCGAGCTGGTGGAGGAGAGAAGGGTGAAAGAGGACATCTGGGGGCAGGGGAGAGGGGACGGCCACACGGAGCAGGCTGGTGAGTCAAGCATTAGAGCTCCCTGCTTCTAAGACATGAAAAGAACAGGGGAGTAATCCCAGTACTTGGGAGGCTGAGATGGGAGGATCACAGGTTTGCGGCCAGCCTCAGCTACTTAGTGAGGCCCTCCGCAACTTAGCGAGACCCTGTTGCAAAATAAAGAATAACAAATAGGGCTGGGGTGTAGTTCAGAGGTAGAATGCCTCTGAGTTCAATACCCAGTACCAAAAAAAAGAAAAAAGAAAAAGAAAAAAAGAACAGGGGAGGCGCAGCTAGCAGCCTCCAGGCTGGCCCCGTGCGGAAGGCCACGTTCCCCCTTCCCTGGAAGGCCTTTTGAGGGAGGGGGCTGTTCCGACCCCCCTGTCTGGGGATCTGGAGGACCTCCTCCACCACAGCTTCTGTCCTCTGCACTCCCTCAGCCGAAGCCCTTGCGTGGAAGTGGGGATCCAGTGGGCT
This sequence comes from Glis glis, assembly GCA_004027185.1. Classification (NCBI taxonomy): domain Eukaryota; kingdom Metazoa; phylum Chordata; class Mammalia; order Rodentia; family Gliridae; genus Glis; species Glis glis. Next base: position 11,322 of record PVJS01020635.1, on the reverse strand, counting down.
CCCGGGAGGGCTGCTCTCAGACTCGGGGGCCACAGTGTCCATCCACTTGTTCTCAGGCTGGCCAGCGGCTCACCCTGTGACCAGTCAGTTCCTGTCATCCTCCTCTCAGGACCCCTGGTGCCTGCCCTCTTCCAGGGATGACCCCAGCCCAGGGGGGTGGGCTGGGTAGGGTGGGGCTTACCGGTGGGTGAGTAGAGCCGGCTGGGCAGGGCTGCAGGTGTGTCTGGGCAGCGGGTAGCTGAAAGGTGTTCGTGAGGTGTGTGAAAGGGCTCTGCTCAAATAATCCAGGGAGGCGTTTATAAATAACTTCACCTCAGGGCCACGGGGTGAGCCCCGGCTTCTGATTGGCTCCGAAGGGAAGTGGTTTTGAACACTACACCATAGCTAAGCCTGAGGAGATAGGAAAAGGAGATAAGGGGGAAAGGTCCCAAATGAACAGCCCTTTTTTTGTTTTAGCGGGGAGCAGGGCTGTTTGATGGGAGCTTGGCACTTCCTAAATCTACCCGAAGACAATAGGTCACATTCAACGGGGCCCCTGTCCCGCAGGCTCCCCCAAGGCGGCCAGCCGAGGAGGGGCACGAGGCAGATTCCTCTCTGAGCTTGCTGTCCTGCTGCTTATGGGCTGGGGGTCAAGCCAGATAGCCTCTTGGACAATGGGAGCCATTGAGGGCACCGAAGGGATGGGGCTCTGGGGCCACTTGCTTTGAAGGTTGGCGATCTGGGGGTGGGGGACAGTGGACCTCTAGACACCCCTGCGGAAGAGGATGAGCTGTGCATGTCTGAGAGGCCCTGAGAGCCCTTGCGGGGCTTGGGGCTGTGGTGGAGACCGTTTCCAGTTCTGCCCCTGACCTTAAGTCACTTGTGAGCTCTTTGCCTTGGTCTCTCCGTCAGGGCGATGGGGAGAGTGTTCCTGGCCTGTGACTTCCTACGTATCATGCAGAGAGAGCATGGGAGTTGGGATCTGGTAAAGGAGCTGGAGAAACTGGACCCACAATGAATATATTAAAGATGTCCTGAAGGGTAACAAATCCAGGAATTGCTATCTGTCTGGGCTGTGGCATAGCTAAGGCTGCTACTTGCCTTTGGGACCAGAGATGCCCACCCCGTGCCCACTGCGTACAGTGGAAGAACCTCAGACAGTGGTTCTGGCCAGGGAGATGGGGGGGTTCATGATACTCTCCTGGGAAGGAGAATCTCTACCAGGTGCGCTTTCTTCGAGACATTGGGAATGCACTGTCCTAGTCCTGAATTGTCCTTCCCTCTCTCCAGAAGGAAACAGGGGCTCAGAAGTCTGCGGGAATCAGTACAGGGTTATTTCAGTTAGGCACTGCTGGAAGTTGGGGCGAAAATCCCCCTGAGAGGGCAAAATGTTAGCTTCAGTACATAATAGGGACTCGACAAATATTTGTTGAATGAATGAAAGAATGAATTGCCTGCAAGCCCAACCCAAGGGATAGTTCATAGATGCATTGCTTGTGGGGACCGGGGAAACACCCAAGGTCGCTCAGAGTTGTTAGGGTGTAGCCAGACAACTGGCCCACGACAGCCAGAGTGCAAGCAACCCAAACACGCCCTGCTACCTGGCTGAGGGGAGCATATGTGCGCGGACACTGCCTCTGGGAGCCCTTCCTGGGCCCCCCATGGACTTAGCATGCATTTCGGTGGTCTTTTCTTCCTCATCTTTGTATCACTCATCACAACCAGTGGTAATTATGTGCTCAGTGGTGAGTCTTTCTCCAAGGACTGTGTGCTCCATGGGGAGGGCGGGCAGGCAGTGCTTGGCTGGCTCACTTTTGGATCCCTACCACCTAGCCCAGTGCTTGGCACTTACCAGACATTCAATATAAGCTTGTGGAACGGGTGGACAATTTCATGTTGGAGAATATTGAGAGCAAGAGTTTGCCTAGGGGTCTCTAGCACTGTCCAGTGTTGTGGGTATCCTGACCTTCTCTACACTTTGGACAGGAAATTCCTAGAAAGCAGATGAGTCATCAGGCTTCTACTACAGCTCAGTGACAATGGCCATCAAGATCAAATAACTAAGCCCCTTTGCTGAGACACCATGCCCACCAGGGAATCTTCAGGTTGTACATCCTTCCGGGCAAAGAGTGAGCTGCCTAGCTGACTGGAGCATCTAGGCTATCTGCAGGTACACTTTTCTTTTAAATGATCCATGGATATTCTGGGCTACCAATTGATCTAGTGTGAATTTTACTAATGTGAGTTAGCCTCCCCTGAGTCTAACCTACTTTATATAATGACACTTGGCTTTCCTCCAGGTTGTCTGGTTTGACTCTCACACCAACAATGTGATGTAGGCATACCACTCTCATGTTTTTTGGATGAGTAAACTGAGGTTGACTGATGTGAAATAACTTGTCCAAGGTCACAAAGATCTGGATGGGAGAGATAGGGTTCTAAATTGGATATAATGGCTTCAAATCCTCTGTCCATTATATCACTTTAGTCTTTGAACCCACAAAGCTAAGGATGAGGCCCTATCCAACACCTTACCTTTGGATACTTTCAGTTTCCTTTTCAAATAATGCCCAAACTAACCTGGATGTTAGGTGGCCGGGACCTCCAGAATATGTGCAGAATATGTCAGCTCTCCTCAACTCTTCTGTCTCAGCAAAATTCCAGGCAGCCAGGCCTTACATAATAGGGGCAGGAAGGAGGAGCCCAGAGGTTCCCTTTAAGTCATCAAGAAGGATGGACAGGGACCTCAGCATCCAGAGATGAGTCATGGGTGGGAGTTCCAGGAAGGAGGAAACTAGACCAGAGGTTGGGGAAGCAGAGGACAGGAGGGAGAGCAACGCTGATGGCTATAAGGGCATCTTAGGGCATCTTGGATAGAATTAAACTGAGGGACGGGGTTAGGGCTGGTGGAGGGAACACAAAGATATGGCAAAACAGACATACAGATGGCAGAAATAGAAACACAGGAAAAAGAGATAAGGGACAAAGAGTAGAGGGCAAAAGCAATATTAACATCCAAAGCAGCTCAGTCTTAGATATTGTAGATCTTCTGTTTGCATGATGAAAGCAGGTGAACATTAGCTCTATACCTCTCTCTGCAACAGTGTGGGTTCTCTTTTAGAAACAGCCTACTTTATCCCCCACCCCAGGGTTGAAAGTTGTATTCATTCATTGATTTGTTCAAATCCCCGTACTTGGGAGGCTGAGACAGGAGGATTGCAGGTTTGAGGCCAGTCTCAGCAATTTAGCCAGGCCCTCTGCAACTTAGTGAGAACCTGTTTCAAAATAAAAAATAATATAGGGCTGGGGGTAGCTTAGAGGTAGAACACCCCTGAGTTCAATCCATAGCACCATAACAAACAAAAATAACCCTCACTGATTGCCAGGATCCAGTCCTAGGGATACGGAGATAAACAAGACAAAGTTTCTGTCCTGAAATGATCTGCCTGGGGAGGAAGACAGGGAGGTGGAGAGACCATTGTCCTATGGGAACACAGGGTGCTCTGGGAGGCAGGGGAGAGGCACCCAGCTTAGCCCCAAGGAGAGGGGAGGGAGGTCAGAGAAGACTTCCTGATGGAGGTGACACACAGGGTATGCCACAGCTGAAACTTGGACATCTGGGGGACCCGCTCCCAGGAGCAAGTGAGATGGGGGCTGCTCCTGGAAGCACTACTTCTAGAAGGACTTTCCAGATTGTCCCCAAGCCCTTTCTGACTTCTGAATCCATCCAACATTCTCTGCTTTAATCCCATTCCCAGTTCCCCTCTGACCCAGAGCCTGGTCATCCTCCCCTGAACCTATTCTTCAACACATCATCATGTGCATGCACACATGCACGCACGCATGCACACACACACACTGAGCAGGCTTGGGAATTTTCTGAGTTATGCAGATAAAACTCCAGTATTGACACACCTCCCCTCCTGACACCTTTCACCTTTGAGCTGGTCCAGCTAAGGAAGGCGGATTTTTCAGATGTGCAAGCTGAGGCTAGACCTGCAAGAAGGACACTAATTCTGTCCCTGCCATCCATCCTTGGGCCTCTGGTCTTATCTGCACCTGCTGTCTTCCTGCATGAGTGCCCTGTGGGGCCTGTGCCAAGGGTGTGGGTAGGATCATGTTTTGGGCAGAGCAGCCCAGTGACTTGAACAAACACCTCAAGGCTGAAGACAGAAAAGTCTTCCCCACCTGCCCTGTGGTTGCGGAATCTGATCTGGCCCTGAGTCTGCAGCGCTCCCCACGGAGCGGCAAGTCCTCACCCTTCACCCCAGGGAAGCCAAGGGCTCAGTGCCCCAGCTGTGGGCATCTCAGGCTGGTCAGGGGACAAGGTGAGCATGGTGATGCCAACCAGGGCTCAGTGTTTCCACACAGTGCACCTGAGCTCCGACCATGAGCCTGGCACTGTACTAGGCACAGGGGGTACATGAGCCAGTGAGACAAGTCCCTGGGGAAGTCAAGACCCTGACAGGGGCAGGCAGAAGGAGGCTTCCAGAACAAATGAGACAGAACAAAGGGTCAGTGGGCTGGAAGGAAGCTCCACATGGCCTCTGAGATGTGGAGGGTCTGGGCAGGACCTGTCTGGAGAGTCAGGTCAGAGTCTGCCACAGTCCCTACACATCTGAGGCCAGAGAGAAGCAAGCATCACAGAGACATACAATGGGGATATGAGGAGGGGCCTGAGGGCCCATCCGGTCCATCTCACTTTCAGATTAGAAACCCGAGGCCCCCAAAAGGGCCAGGGACCCACTCAAGTTCATTGAGAGAGGCTGTGGGGACAGGTCAGTTTGATGCCCCCAGGTCCCCAACCTCTCCCTCTACCCTGCCCTGGAGCACACACCAAGCTCTCCCTCCACCAGGGGTAAGGGGTCTCTGGGGGGTCCTCCCACTCCCCGCTCAGCTGCGCTCAGTGGGTTTTGCTCTCTGAGGTGGGTGCATGTGGGCTGTGGCTGCAGAGGGACTGCTGGGCTTGGCGGAGCTGCAGCCGGCTTCACCAGGTGTGAGGGGACAGGAGGGAGGGCCCATCTGCAGTGTTGGCCTGGGAGCCCAGGGGGATGCAGCTCCTAGGTTGCCCATCCTTCAGCTTCTAGAAAGAGAAGCAGATTCTGCTCAGAACCAGAAACTGGTGGCCTAGGTGAGGGTGTTGCAGGCAGTTCCTGCAGCCCTGGGCATGCTGGGGGCAGGGCTGAGCACAGGTGGGGAGGGGGAGCAGGTGGTTGGGGTTGACTGTCAGGCCTCCTGGCTGCAATGCCGAGATCAAGGCCTTGAGCCAAGCACACTTTAACAGGGAACAGGGGCTGCTTCGAAGGGTGGGGTGTTGGCGGCCTAAACCTCCAACCCAGGAGGACTGAAATAGCTAGAAAGGTGTTTATTCTTGGGTTCCAAGGACTCATCCTATCTCCAGGACCTGTCTTGGACATCAAGGGATAAGGTCAGAAGACGGCATTTGTGACTTTGGGACAGTCGTAAGAAAATGATACATTCCTACCTTTCCCTTCCTCTTTCATGTTCTCCTGGGAAAAAGTCCAAAATCAGAAGGTACCTATCACCCATTGCCTGGTCCAGTCCACCGAGTCCCCCTCCCCAGCAAGCCCAAACCATGGACCTCTGTTCTGGGAGCTGATAGCGATGTTTTTGAGGTCCACTCCAGCACAAGGGGGTGTTTCAGGTCTCCCAGGGTGGTTTGGTCTCCCCAGCAGCTCCTCGAGGCCAGGGACTGTGCAGAGGCATTCGAGAGGGATCAGGATGCGGCGGGAAGAATGAAGACTTCAGGCTCACATCCTGACCCGGGGGTTTGCTAGTCATGTGACCTCGGGCAAGGTATTAGTCCCTTTGAGGCTCAGTTTCTTCATCTGTGAAAGGGAATACATGGCCAAAAAGGAGATGACTTTCTCTCCTTTGGCACAAACAGCTTGCCCATGGATGACCACATACTGTATGGCCATTCATCTCTCCGTCATCTTTTTTTGGTGTGTGGTACTGGGGATTGAACCCAGGGGCATTCTACCCATGAGCTACACCCTCAGCTCTATTTTTTATTCTTTATTTTGAAACAGGGTCTCACTAAGTTGCAGAGGGCCTCACTAAGTAGTTGAGGCTGGCTGTGAACCTGCGATCCTCCCGTCTCAGCCTCCCAAGTACTGGGATTACAAGCGTGCGCCACCACACCCGGCCTCTGTCATCCTTCTGATACCCCTCTGCATTCAGCCCTCAGCCACACCCCAAATGGGTGACACGCTTTCTTACCCTGCACAGTGCATGGTCCTTTCCCTGGCTCCTTTGTCCCAAGGGCGCAAGACTGTCCCTCAAGCTCCCACTGAGGCCTTCCCTTACAATCTCCCAGCATGCAGCTGAGAGGCAGAATGTGCTCAGAAAGGCTTTTCTCTGGAGACACCCCAGCAGAGCTGACCATCAGAGCATTGCATGTGCCCGAGTCCTGGACCCTCTGCCTGTTCTTTGGGGAGGTGCCAAGTGGAAAGGGTGTGAATGTGTGTGTGTGTTCGCATGCGTGTGTGTGTGTTTACATCCGTGGTGTGAGTATTGACCAAGAACAAGGATACTTATCTAGAAGGGAGGGGACTTGGGCACGTAGTACACCTTTCCTCTCTCTCTCTTCTTGCCTCCACACGTCCCTCATGACCTGAGGACCTCTGTCTAGCCCTGAGTGCAGCTGGCTATCTGCTGGGCTAAAATGACCTCCCCACCTCTGCCATGTAGATTCCTGGAGCTTTGTTGCCTGTAAGAAACCAGAGTCTTGAGGGCCAGACCCACACTAGGTGTGGATAGCCTTTGTGTGAACAGTCTTGCAGCTGGGGCTGCCCCCAGCTCACACTGGAGAGAAGGGAGTATGGAGGGGATGCATCTGTCTGGAGTTTTTCCAGGGGGCTGTGTTTGGGGGGACAAGTCCAGAAATTTATCAACACCCTTCAGCAAAGGGAGCCTCATATTGCTGGGGTTTTCTTCTTAAACTTCTGAGGTCAGAGCTGTCAGCATGCTGATTCCCTCCTCTCTCTCCTTTCAGTGGCCTCCCCAGAACCAACTATGAGGGCTAAGGTAGAGGCAGCAGTCTTAGCAAGGACAGGTCTTCAGCCCTAGAGAAGGGGAGGTCCATTCTGGGCAGGGGCCTAGGACCAAGCCAGGGTGTTCGCCTGGGACACACTCAGGGCTTCTGGGCCTGGTCAACCTGGCCAGCCCAAACTCCATTCTCTCTCTGAGAGTGAGAGACGGGTGAGATGTGCGTGGAGTTACTGAGCAAGGTGGTCCCAACATAAGGTGCAGAAGGGAGCCTCTCCCTGCCCTTTGGCACAGCAGGCCAGGCCTGGATGGGGAGGACAAAGACTGGTTGTCACGCTGGGGTTTCCAAAGCTTCAGAAGCATCTTCACTGCCAGGGTGCAGGGGAACAGGCCGCAGTGTGAGTGGGTTCTGGAGTCTTCCCAGAGGCCTTGGTCAGCCGGGACTGGTTCCTGTCAGCTCTCCAGGGTTGTGCTCTGGCCCGGGCTGCTCACAGAGCCTCATTGTTCCCCAGGAGCCTCTTAAGCATTTAGCTTGTCTCATCCTGCTGGTACATTCGTTGGCTGTGATTCCTGCTGAAGACATCTTCAGGGGGCAGGCAGGGCGCCAGCCTTGTGGGCAGGACCCAGACTGCTCCACTGAGCACGGAGCTCCGAAGCAGCGGGAGCTCGTGTCAGCCTGGGATGTGACTGTTTGCCAAGGGCACAGCAAGAACTCCTAGGAAGTTCTGACACCATTTCTGGTCCTGGCCAGGAGGCTGCTGAGAGCAGACTGTGCAACCAGAGCATCCTGAGATTGGCTCGGGCTGCCCCAGGAACCAGCTGTGTGATTATGGGCAAGTTATTGAGCTTCTCTGAGCTCTTAGTGTCCTCATCTGCAAAATGTGGGTAATAAGTCAGATGTGGTGGCACATGCTTGTAATCCCAGTACTTGGGAGGCTGAGACAGGAGGATCACAGGTTCGCGGCCAGCCTCAGCAACATGTGAGGCTCTCTGCAACTTAGTGAGACCGGGTTTCAAAATAAAGAATAAAATAGGGCTGGGAGTGTGGCTCAGAGGTAGAGTGCCCCTGAGTTCAATCCCCAGTACCACAAAATGTGGGTAATAACAGCACCTAACTCAGAGGGGTGTCTTTGGAAGATTAAACAAGGTAACGCCCCAAAAGCACTTGGCTCAAAGTCTGACACTTCCTTCACCCCAGAGGGCCCAGCCCACCAACACTGTCCTTTGCTTTATGTCTCTCCCCATCCAGGTGGGAATGTTTTCTTTTCTCTTCTCAGATTCCCAAGCCTTTTGGCTCAAGCCACACCTCCATGATACCTGCCTGCTTGCTCTGGTGGTTCCCAGCCCCAGTAGTACTCTCAGGGGAAGCCGGGTGTGGTGGCGCACGCTTGTAATCCTAGTACTTGGGAGGTTGAGACCGGAGGATCCAGGTTCGCAACCAGCCTCAGCTACTTAGTGAGGCCCTCTGCAACTTAGTGAGACCCTGTTTCAAAATAAAGAACAAAATATAGGGCTGGGGGTGTAGCTCGGAGGTAGAATGCCCCTGGGTTCAATCCCCAGTACCAAAAAAAAAAAAATACTCTCAGGGGGATCTTCAGCTCGACCATGTACTGTCAGGGATTTAGCTAATGGTTTCCAAGGGCCTTCGCTCTAGGTGCACATGAGTTGGGCACTTTGCTTCTTTCGTCTCCTTCATGGACCAAAACATACTAAGCACACTGGTATGGGTGCTTACTGTTGGCTGACTGTGCCCAAGCTGGGTCCTGTCCCAGAGTAATTAGAAGAACCATCACTGTTGTGGTCCCAGCTATACTCTTTGGAGGTCCAAGTGTTGCAAGAGGAGCTTCTGTTGCAGCACACCTCACTAGCTGGTAAGCTCATATTCTTGTGACTTACCCACATCTTGCTGACTTGTGCCCCCTCCCTCTGGCTCAGGGCTTCCTCCATGGTGAGGGAGTCTACAGGGAATCTCTGGGTAGGTTTTTCTGCTATTCTTCCTGTCTATTGCCCAAGAGTCGTGGAGAGAGGGTCCCTCCTGAGAATTCTGCCTTCCTGCTTTGGTGCTATGACCCAGAGCATCAACCCTTGAGGATCCAATGTCTCAGGGCACACTATCACCAACAGCCACACCACGTGTCACAGAAGCATGGGTGGTGGCATCTCTCCAACCCTGATGGTGCCGTGGTGCGGACTGCCAGCTATTTCCATCAGCAATAGCATTATGGTGGACACATGGCCAAGCCGGGTTCCATTTCCCAATGTCCATTACAGTGAGGTGTGGCACCGACAGGGCCCTCAGCCAGCAATGGAGAGCGAGGTGAGCTGCTTCAGGTCTGGACTGAGGATGTGAGTGTGCCTCCCCCATTCCCTTTTCTCTCTCTTTCTTTCTTTCTTTTTTTTTTTTTGCGGTACCGGGGATTGAACCCAGGGGCGTTCTACCTCCGTGCTACACCCCCGGCCCTATTTTTTATTTTTTATTTTGAAACCAGGTCTCACGAAGTTGCGGAGGGCCTCACTAGGTAGAGAGAGAGAGAGAGAGAGAGAGAGAGAGAGGGAGGGAGAGAGAGAGAGAAAGAGAGCTGAGGCTGGCCGCGAACCCGGATCCTCCGGTCTCCACCTCCCAAAGTACTGGGATTACAAGCGTGCGCCACCACGCCCGGCTCCCTTTTCTCTTTTTGCTGCCTGGAAGCTATCTATGACAATGACCAGCTTCCATCATGCACAATGACAATGGCCTAGGAAATGAGAAGGCAGCATCTGGGCCCCATGAATGACCTCACAAAGCCGGGGTCACCACCATCCTGCACTTACTCTCTCAAGGAGAGAAAAACTCCTATATTCTATAATCCACTGTATTGAGGTTTTCTTTGTAACAGGAGTTCAGCCGTTAAATCACAGTTGGGTCGAAGTGTCATTAAGACCCTGGAGAGAACAGCTCCTTCGGCTTCTGCTTGGAGTCCTGCACCCCCTCTCTAAGGGCTGGATGGAACCCAGGACCTATCTGGAGAGAGACAGACCATAGAGACCCACCTCCTGGGCTCTCCTCTGCTCCAGGGACTTGCCCACAGGGACCCTTGCTTTCCAGTAAGTAGAGGTGCGGAGGGTCTTCTGCATTCTTTGGAAAATAATCTGCTTTATACAGAGTCAGACTTTTTTTTTCTTAATCACCAAACAATATGTCTCCAAATCTAATCTTCATTAACTCCAGGGAAGCCGTGTTCACAAGGGCATGCTCAGCACCTCAGTGCACCCATTCCATTTGTCCTTGATCAGCTAAAGGTCAAACAGGGCTGGGCTGGGCCCTAGCAGCCTCTCCTGGGTATTCTCCCAACTCCAGGCCTTAGGGCTCGGACTTCTTCACACCCTCCCCCACCTCCCTGACAAAACCAGAAGGATCGGATAAGGAGCCATTTACACTAGATAACTGATAGTCCAGTTACACTGTAACTGGACCGCCTTTCACCTTCTGTTGTTGCAACTGCTGTTGCCTCTAAGGGTAGTGACTTGTTCTGCTTTTATCTCTGAGTGGGGCCTGATAGGCTGCAGCCCTGTGCCCCTGACTTCCACTGAGGCCCCTAAGGACAGAGAGCGGCAACAGGCCTCACAGAGGCCCAAAGGCACAACTTACCAGACCCAGTGGGCTCAGCATTTCTTTAAAGACATGTCATAGATTTTTATTCATCCTTAGACTCAACCCATACACCAAGTGCAGGAGGCTTAAAACCATGATGCTGCTGGGTGTGGTTGCACACCCATAATCCCAGAACTTGGGAAACTGAGACAGAGGAATTGCAGGTTCAAAGTCAGTGTGTAGTAACTTAGTGAGATCCTGTTTCAAAATAGAAAATCAAATAGTCTGGGGGTGTAGCTCAGTGGTAGAATGCCCCTGGGTTCAGTCCCCAGTACACACACACATAAATGAACATACAAACAAATGCTATGATGCTATACAAGTACTGTCCTGGCCTACTGAGGAGACTGGCCCATTCCTATGTCCTTCCTCTATGTCCTTCTGCTAGAAACAACTTTTTACGGCATCTAAAGAAACGGCACGTGTTAGAAAATTGCTTGGCAAGGCGATTTTACTTTTTTGCAAAAAAGGGTGCTCTCAGATATGAGAGAGAGCACAGTTCACAAAGAACCCAGTGGGTCTTATATGCCTAACGCAAGGCTCCTCCTGCGCTGAACTCCTATTGGTCGAAGTTACAGCTTCACATTCTTCACGGTCAGCTACAGGGGAAGATGGAGGAGGGTCGACACCTGTAATCTCTCTTTTTTTTTTTTTTGCGGTACCGGGGATTGAACCCAGGGGCGTTCTACCTCCGTGCTACA
>PVJS01020634.1:0-32367 GCA_004027185.1 Glis glis | reverse complement strand
AGAGAGAGAGAGAGAGAGAGAGAGAGAGAGGGAGAGAGAGATAGAGCTGAGGCTGGCCACGAACCCGGATCCTCCGGTCTCTGCCTCCCAAAGTACTGGGATTACAAGCATGTGCAACCACACCTGGCGCAGAACATGTGGCTTTGAATGCATGTTTCTAGCATTTTGTTCAGAAGTTTTGCATCTAAATTCATCAGTGATACAGGTCTGTGGTTTTCTTTTCTTGAGCTGTCTTTATTTGGTTTTGGTATCAATGTGATGTTGGCCTCATAGAATGTCTTTGGGAGAGTCCCGTTTCTTTCTATTTCATGGAATAGATTGAGGAGTGTTGGGATTATTTCTTCTATAAAGGTTTTATAAAATTCACCTGGGAAACCATCTGGACTTGGGCTTTTCTTTGATGGTAGGCTCCTTATTGCTGCTTCAATCTCTTTCATTGCTATTGGTCGATTTAAATTTTCTATATCTTCTTGATTCAAATTAGGAAGGTTGTACATGTTTAGAAATTTGTCAATTTCTTCTAGGTTTTCTGTTTTGTTGGAGTATAGTTTTTCAAAGTAGTTTCTGATAATCCTCTGGATTTCTGTGTTGTCAGTGGTAATATCACCTTTTTCATCTTCTATTTTAGTAATCTGGGTTGATTCTCTCTTTCTTTTGGTTAAGTTGGCTAGTGGTTTACCTATCTTGTTTATTTTTTCAAGGAGCCAGTTTTTGGATTTGTTGATTTTTTGTATTGTTTTTTAATTCTCTACTTTGTTGATTTCTGCTCTGATTTTAATAATTTCCTGTCTTCTACTAGCTTTGGGGTTAGATTGTTCCTGATTTTCAAGGGCTTTGAGGTGTGTCATTAGGTTATTTATTTGGTGATTTTTTTGTTCTTCTCTGACCCATTCCTCATTCAGCAGTGTGGTGTTCAATCTCCACGTGTTTATGAAGTTTCTCTGTGTCTTCCTATAGTTGATTTCTAGTTTCATTCCATTAAGGTCTGAAAGATGCAGGGGATATCACATTTCTTGAACTAGCTAGCACTCACTATGTGGCCTAGGATATGGTCTATTTTAGAGAAGGTTCCATAAGCAGCTGAAAAAAATGTGAATTCAGCTGTAGTTGGGTGGAATATTCTGTATGTGTCTACTAGGCCCATTTGATTTATGGTGTTCCTTAAGTCTGAGGCATCTTTACTGACCTTTTGTCTTGAAGATCGATCTAGTGGTGTGATAGGGGAGTTGAAGTTTCCCAATATTATTGTATTGGGATCTATGTGTGATTTAATGTTACGAAGAGAGATTCTTTTATGAATGTGGTTGCACCTATGTTTGGGGCATAAATGTTGACTTTTGTTATATCCTCTTGCTGGATTGTTCCTTTTACCAGTAAGAAATGATCTTCTTTGTCTCTTCTAATATGTTTAGGTTTGAATCATAATTGCTACTCCTGCTTGTTTTCGAGTTCCATTACCGTGGATTACCTTGCTCCACCCCTTCACCTTTAGTTTGTGCATATCTTTACTTGTAAGGTGTGTTTCTTACAGGCAGCATATAGATGGATTGTGATTTTTAATCCATTTTGCCAGCTTCTGTCTTTTGATGGGGGAGTTGAGGCCATTTATATTCAGCATGATTTTTGAGTGATGGGTTTTAATTCCTAACATTTTGAGATTTAATTTCTGTTTAAGGTAGTGTTTGTTCTTTGCCTAGTTGTTTGTTTGATGGAAGTCACTGTTTCTCTGGTTCTGGCATTTCCTTATTATTTCTTCCTTGTGATTAATCTCTTTGAGCATTTTCTCTAGTGCTGGTTTGGAAGACATAAAGTCTTTCAGCTTCTGTTTGTCATGGAAGGTTTTTATTTCCCCCATCAAATTTGATAGATACCTTTGCTGGGTAGATAAATGTTGGCTGGAAGTTGTTTTCTTCCAGAGTGTGGATTACGTCACTCCAGGCCCTCCTGGCTTTCATGACTTGGTTTGGAAGGTCGGGAGTGGTTCTTATTGGTTTGCCTCTGAATGTTACTTGGTCTTTTACTCTCGCTGCCTTTAAGATTCTCTCCATGGCTTCTACATTAGTCAATTTGATTAATATGTGGTGTGGTGAACCTCTTCTCTGATCTTGTCTATTAGGGGTCCTATATGTTTCCTGTACCTGTGTGTCGATCTTTTTGTCTATTTTTGAAAAATTTTCTAATGTTATTTCTCTGAATAGATTATTGATTCATTTGGTTTCAGCTTTTATTCCCTCTTCTATGCCTATTATTCTTAGGTTTGCTCTTTTAAGACTGGCTAAGATCTCTTCAATGTCCAATTCATGCTTTCGAATTTTTTTTTTAATTTATATACTATGTTTTCATTTTTGGAGAGGTCATCTTCTAAGAATGAGATTCTATTTTCCATGTGGTCTAGTCTGTTGTTGATGGTCTGTATTGATGCCTTCATTTCAATTATTGCATCCTTCACTTCCTTCAGGGCTTCTTTTTGATTCCTGTTTAGGGTGTCAGATTCTTTGTTTATTTGATCCTTCATTACTTTCACGCTCCCTCTGAATTCTTTTTGGAAATCCTGTATCATTTCTACTATTAAAGTACTGACTTGTCTTTCTAGCAATATTTGTACTTCTGTGTTGGCGGGTTCTGTTGTGGGGCTGTGGGAGCTCTTTGTTTCTTTGATATTCTTCCTTTTCATAATTTCAGGTTTTTTATGTTTATACCTTTGTTGCTTTTGGTAGCTCTCTCTCTCTCTCTCTCTCTCTCTCTCTCTCTCACTCTGTAGGTTTCCTATATCTAATCTCTCTCCCTTTATAGTTTCTTATCCTGGAGATAGATAGTTGCCACTAGGTGAGCCTTAAAGGTGAATAGCCCTTACTAAATGGTTATTCTCACTTGCTTGGTATAGTGTCCATTTGCAGGCACAATTCTTGTTCTCCTTCAGTGATTGGGACCCTTGCCTGGTGCCTCTCACTACCAGTGCAGGCAACCAGTGCTTTTGCCCCTCTCACTGAAAGTGTGGGACTGCGGGCTCCACTTGGGCGGTCCCTATGTCTCTCTCTGTCTACACCTATGGCAGGTGTCACCAACAGGGGGCCCCAGGCTTGTGTCTCTCTTTGCCTACAGAAGCAGCAGATGTCACTTTGACCCAATTCTGTGCAAACATGGAACTCCATGTTTTCCACAGAGAGGGCTGGTTTGGTTCAATTTTCCCCAGGTACCACAGCTGTATGTCCTGTGGTGATCCCCAGGGACTCTATAAGGGTGCTGCGACCTGTGGGCTGCAAGTCTCTCCCACCCAAATGTCGCCAGGGACTGTCTGCTTATCCACACGTCTACTGCGTCCCACAGCAGACCCCACTCCCACCTCAACCAGGGGAATCTTCACAGCCTTAGACCCCATGAGTCCCTGTGGTTATGCTGGGTGGTCTCCCCCTGGGGCGGCTCATTGACTTACAGTCTCTTTGAGCGCTGCTCTTAATCTCTGGGGGGGGTGGCTCAGCCACTGCTGCAGGTTCTGTTCAGGCCTCTGGGTACTGGGGACTCTGCCGAGTGTGGATCGCACTGCTGCTCACTTTTGTCGCTGCTGCTCTGCAGTGCTGGTTTTAGAAAGGTCCCTGGCTTCTTTGTTGGTGGCCTGCAGAAGCCACAATGCTGGTAGCCTCCAGCGCACTCTGGTCAAGATGGTGCCGCTGCCACTTCAGCTGACACAGTAGTTTGGGTCTGTGTCGCGCATGGAGCGAGTCACTGCTCTCCTTCACTGCTGCTATTCTGCAGCTGCTGGATGCACAACAGGTCACTGGCCTCTCCATTGGTCTTGTGTAGAAGCCACAATGATGGTAGCTGTCGACAAAGTCCTGCCGAGATGGCACCGCTGCAGCTGCTGTGGCTGCCGCCGTTTGGTGTGTTGAGTGTGGAGGAGCCGCTGCTTGCTTTTGTCTCTGCTGATCTGCAGTTGAACTCACAGCAGGTCTCTGGCTTCGCTGTTGGTGGCCTGTGGAATCCGCGATGCCAGTAGCAGCCGGGGCGGTCCGGCCAAGATGGTGCCGCTGCTTTTCCTTAGGTAAGGTGCTTGGAGATTTTTACTTTCCTCTGTTTTGTCTTCTGGCCTTGATTCCATCATGTTTCAGATTTTTCATTGTTTAGTTCAAGTTTTTGTTGCTTTTCTTCTCCTGTCGAAAAGTTGCTTTCACAGCAATTGAGACCCAAGTTTCAGAGAGGTCGTAATGTGGTGTCTCCCTTAGTTACCATCTTGGACCCGTCTGCATTTTACTGTTTCTACAGGTGACATTTTGGGATCTTCCGACTGATGCTTGACTTTAATTTTGGTAGTTTATTGTACCACATGTAAGCATGTTACTCCAGATGAGGGGTCTGCAAATTATTGAGTACTCCAAAGTTCACTGAAACCATACCCTGGTTTTTCATTTACTTTTCCCTCAAGTTAGCACAGCATCTAGAAACACAATTTTTTTTGAAGTTCCAATATGGGATAATTAGCCTAAGATTTCTCTAGTGTAGTTCAACCTTCCAGGAGATACAGGCCAAACACTGGCCCTGCTGCATTTGAGAAATCCAGTGGCTGGTATTATAGAAGTAACTTCAGGAAACTATGATTGAACTGGAACTCTTTATCTGCTGAAACACCATGATATGGGGTCAGGTTATTGGAAGAAATTATGATTGGGGTGAGGAATCGCCACCTTTCTCGTCCTTGCCACCAAGCTCTGCATTGTAGAAATCATGAGACATCAGGGCAGCCACTGATACATACAATCAGTATGGTTCTGTGTGGCTCAAGGAATGACTTCTAAATCAATACAAATAGTTATTGTCAATTTTCCTCCACTGGAGCCTTTTAATTTTGTATAACCATAATGATTCAGTGGAGTTGGGAGTAGACCATAATTTCCACTGTTATATGTGAAATATTTTGAAGTAGAATTAATAATAATTACTTTTGGTATAAAAATTATTTCCACTGAAGCCATCTATGGGATGAGCCATAAAGTTCCTGTGACTGTTGTGAAAGATGATCACAGGTCACTTTCTCCAAAAACTAGCATTGAGGAATACCAATACAATTCATGTAGTAACATCATAGTGATATGTGAAACTTACAAACTTGGATTTCTCTTAAAGGATACTGAACTTCTAATCACAAGGTATCTTAAATAAAGAATCATAGTCTAACTAGAAATTAATTAACATGATAGGGTCTTCCCTCATTAAAGCAAAAACAAATAGCATTTCTTGTGGATAAATACAGAGTACTTACTACTTATTATATGGGCAAGCAAAAAAACAAAACAAAACAAAACATTTCTATAGTATACTACCTCAAGAGTGCTTCTACAATATCTAATACTTGAATATTATTTCAGAGAAATATTTGATCAAAATTTTCACTACACTCCTCAGAATTTGTGTAAAAGTTATGAAATGATTGAGTACAAGAATAATTTCTACTTGTTCTCATTTTGAATCCATGGGTGGAGGCAAAATAAAAACAGAAACAAAACAAATAACTCTCAACTAGTCAAGAGAAGAAGTTTAGTGGCTCAAAAGGTATTATACTCCTACTAAGATGTTTTAAAATAAAGCAGGCAAGTTTTACCAGTTAATTATTTTATTCACAATCTCATTTTGACATTTTAAAATATATTGTTTCTATTTGTTGATGTTTTATTTCAAGTTAAAGAAGTACCTAAGCAATAGCTCATTTTCTTGAATCCTTATTGCAGCTAAAACTTTCTACAAAAATATCAAAATTAACAGACTTCACGCCCCTTTTTTAGGTAGATTAGTCACTAAATAATAAAGTCAATATTCCTAAGAAGGGTTCCAAAGTAAACTAAGGATTCTCAATATATCCTCAAAATGCTTCTATGAGGTTCTGATTGAACATCTGCCTAGCCTAAACATATTGTTTCGCATGTGCACACGCTGTCAGAATCATATCATTCACATACTTGCCATTTATTTCATGATTATTTATGATATAAAGATACTTTAAGGGCCGGGCATGGTGGCACACGTTTGTAATCCCACTACTTGGGAGGCGGAGACCAGAGGATCTGAGGTTTATTAAAAAATAAAACAGAAAATCCAATTGTAGTTGTGTGTATGTATATATACAAAATATTTTTAAAATTCTTGCATTCCCCAAGAGTAGATCAAAGAATATTGGTTTCAGTGATAGATTTTTATGAAATGAGCTCAGGCTATAATGGATTTTATTATCTCTGTATATTTAGAAACATTTTAAGTTATCCTTCATACTCTAGTTTTATTTTCTATTAAAGTTTTACCTCATCATAATTTTATTCATAATTTCATTTATTTTCTTGATTTAATTTTCTTATTAGGGAGAAGAGTATAATAAAAACATATTTACTGACTAAAGGAACAATGCAAATAGTTCATGGAAACATTAAAACTCTATTCATATATCCTATGACTCTGTCATGTAATTTAGTGCAAAAAAAGAGTTTTTTTTCTCAGATTTGTATTTGCAATTCATCAGGGTATTGCTTTACCTAACCACAGGTGTGTGTGTGTGTGTGTGTGTGTGTGTGTGTATGTGTGTGTGTTTGTGTGTTAATGGGGATTGAACCCATGAGTATTCTATCTGTGAGTTACACCTCCCGCCCTTTTATTTTTTGTTTTGAAACAGGATCTTGCTAAGTTTCAGAGTCTGGCCTGGAACCTGGGATCCTCTTGTTTCAACCTCCCAAGTACTGGGATTAGAGGCATGAACCACCATGCCCAGCACCTAACCACATTTTAAAAAGAACATCTGAGATCAGCATTCTCTAACCCAAAATTCTGATGATCTGCTGGAATAAAACAATCAGCTAACTGTTTATTGGTATATGGTTGAAGGACTTACAAGGAGTTATGGGCATTAAGAAAAAAGTCATTTCTCAGTAAGCATGTAATTGTTCCAACTACAAAATAATTTCCCTGTCATAAATTTTGTTTTGAATAGGCATGTGCCATAAATTTGTCCATAGATAATGTGTTTAGACATTTTGGGGAAAGTATTTCTTACTCTCAGGAAAGACTTTGGGGAAGCCAGATGTCTATTTCTTGCTAGATACAATGGCAGAAGCTGTGTGCCATTACTATCATTGGAGGCCATCCTACAAGCTCCAGGTGAATATATCTTAGAATGATGCTGGCATTGTGGTGATAGGTCCAATAAAGGGCAGCAAGAATAATGAGAGTAGATAAAATCATAGATCCTGAATAAGTTATGACATTCTGGAACCATTCACAATAATCAAAGTCGGAAGGCTAACTCTCAAGGAGGGAAGGGTAGCAACCACTTTCCTATGAGGAACAGACTGATTTAGCTCCAATTCTCTCAAGACACAACAATTTATTTCCAATGCCCTTATGTAAAAATACTTGTATCATGTTCCAATTATTAGTTTTTTACACAAAAAATATGTTGTTTAACCCAGATGGGGATATGTTTTTCTTTGGATTTGACAAGTGGAGATGAAAGAAAGTAAAAAATCTATTAAAAGTCTTTATTTTTTAGAGTGCTTTAGCTTGTGTTTTTTGATATTATCCTCTCAATAATACCTATTTTAATTCTTATCACCTCTGATTTCCAATAAGAAAAACACATTTTCCTAGTACATTTAACACATTAGTAGCACTAATACAAATATAGAGTGTATTTTCATTTTTATCCTGTTTGCATGAATTCATGTCAGTGATGGGCCATGACTTTACCTTCATCTGTCAGTGAAGTGGAGAAGATCTCCATGTTTGGTCGGTCTGTGTTCTATGCTCTTATATTTCAGGGCTATTTTCAAATAGGCTACATAGCTGTTACTAAATTTTTATGAGATTACACATTAGTCTGAATATCCCCATTCTATCATTTCAGCTCTGTTTTCTTTACTCTAAAATATTTTCTATAGTAAAGCTATTAATAACATCATCAATTCATGAGTGTTAGTCATGTAAAAAGAACAGAAAACGGAATTGTGTGCATTGCTTAGGAGACATTTTGAGTGTGATTAAATTTATCATAAGGAGAATATAACTTAACTCTATAGATTTTGCATTGATCATTGTGTGGTTTTGAAAACAAAAGGGCCAGTGACCATTACTATTTATCTGTACAATGATAGAAATATGCACTGGGATATCATGTAGCCACTGAATAGAAGGAAGCAGGCCCATATTTGTCATGGGATTTGGTTTGTGTTATATTATTGAATAAAAATGAAGGTCATGTTAATAAATGATTTGAAATAAAATATGCAAGCATTTAAAATATTCAAAAATTCATAGAATGTTGTTAAAGGTAGTTACCTCAGGTGATGAGATAGTTAGTAAAAACAACATGGTGCCCCCACCCCAAGAATATTTTAAAATATCATGGCAGCTGAGAAATTAGTCATAATTGTTAGCACCAATGTGACTGCTGATGTTAAAATAAATATGTCATGCTGTCTAATGGAAGGCCTATCTTACTACAGCAGCAACATCACAGTTGTTGATGTGTTCATTTACTTATCCAGAAAAAGTAACTGACTTTTGAACATGTGTCAGAACCTATTTTTAGAATTCATAATGTACTGGGAGGAAAGATAAAGTCTGTAACCTTATAAAACATTCCACAGGAGCAGAGTCAATACAGATAAATAAATGGAAGCCTGTTGCAATTCAGGACACTGGCAAGGGGTATGAATAAAAAAAAAATGCATGAAAAGAGATTGATAAAATACTGCAACTGAAAGTAATGGGGAATTTTTGAGAAATTTTTATAAAGTGATCTGTGCTATAAAAATAAGTGATGCCTTTATAAAGTAGCTATTTTATAAAATAATAGGATGATTATGTCACTATGTAAATCATTTCATGCTTTTGATCTTTGTTCTTTCTATATACAACTCCCATGAAAAGAAAAATTACTATATTGGGGGCTCCTGGACATGGCATAAGTTGATTCTTTTCCAAAAATGGAAATTAGTCAGTCCTAGAAAGTCAAGGGTGATATGTTTTCTCTCATATGTGAAAGCCAGAGAGAAAATAGAAAACATAGGGACTTTTAAAAATTCAGAGACCTACAGAGTAGTTCAAAGAGGTTAGGGGAGGTATTTTTTTTTTGTGGTACCGGGGATTGAATCCAGGGGCGTTCTACCTCTGCGCTACACCCCCGGCCCTGTTTTTTATACTTTATTTTGAAACCAGGTCTCACGAAGTTGTGGAGGGCCTCACTAAGGAGAGAGAGAGAGAGAGAAAGAGACAGGGAGAGAGAGAGAGAGAAAGAGACAGGGAGAGAGAGAGAGAGAGAGCTGAGACTGGCCACAAACCCGGATCCTCCAGTCTCCACCTCCCAAGTACTGGGATTACAAGCGTGTGCCATGACACCCAGCTAGGAGAGGTATTTAAGGAGGAGAAGAAGGATTGAAGAAGGAAACAGTTCAGATAACACTACTGTAATATATGAAGGAATTATTGCTAATATCACTAACTTCTGTGGGGAGGGAGGAAAGGGTAGCAGATGAGATGTAGAGGGAATTATTGAAAGAGCTGTGTTTATGTATGCTTTTATCACATTGAGCCTCAATGTGATGTATAATTGCAATGCACCAATAAAATAAATTTTAAAAAATTGTGTCATAAAAATGACAACTATTTTTTTCTAAAATAAAACTCCTCCTGTTGGAAAAAAAATTTACTTATTCCATAAAGAGATGGAATGTCTTCAAAACTGAATCACATACCTCTTGCCAACCTGTTTGTGTTTGTGTTTGTTGTTTTGAGTTGTTTTTGTTTTTGTTTCTGTCTCACTCTCATACAATGTTATGACAATGCCTAAAATAAAATGCATGCATTCATTCTTTTTTCATTTTTTATACTTAATAATATTATCCCTTTCTTATTTTTAAGGAACACTGATTCTCTTGGAGTATTATACTTTCTTTTAGTAGTTGTCAGATCATGTTCACTTAGTTGAGAATTATTGAAGATATTTGCTCCCAATTCACATTATTTTCCTCCATAAAGACTTTCATGATAACTTTTTTTTTTTTTTTTTGTGGTACCGGGGATTGAACCCAGGGGCATTCTACCTCCGAGCTACATCCCCGGCCCTATTTTTTATCCTTTATTTTGAAACTGGGTCTCACGAAGTTGCGGAGGGCCTCACTAAGTAGCTAAGGCTGGCCACGAACCCGGATCCTCCAGTCTCACCTCCCAAGTACTGGGATTACAAGCATGCACCACCACGCCCGGCTTCTCATGATAACTTTTGGTGAGATGGACTGTCACATATAAACTATTCAAGAACTTGTCTTTCTATTCTTTGACCTTATCGTTTCCTATTATTTTTTTCAGCATGCCATATCAAACATTCATTTCTTTGGGCATAATATATCACTTTCAAAGTCTTGACTAAAAAAAAACTCACTGTTTTAACATTATTATCCCCACTTTATAGATTAATTCATTCAGAAACACATCCACATGCACCAAGGATTAAGTAAAGGACTTGTAAGAACAGCGATGGACCATTCCATTGGTGCTCTGATTCAGTAGATCTAGGGTAGAACCTTTGACTTTGTTTTTCTAAAAGTCCCCAGATAATGCTGATGCTTTCACAGATTACATTTTGAAAACAGCTACTTTGTATTATAGACCTTTTCAATCCCTTGGATACAACACTACTTAACTTAAACATCCACAATGCTTTCCTTCTGCCATCTTACCTAGAATAACCTTTGTTCAAATACAAATGGAAGGTAAAGCTATGCTGTCTGGTGTACAGTTAAGTTTTCCTAATCAACCCAGTCTTCCAGTATCCAAAATATTGGCTCTTTCCTTTTCTCAACTTCTTCTATGATTTACTAATTGCTATTATAAAATAAAATGAAACTAAGATTGTCATATCTTTGAAACCTAGAAATAATAGGGTTGACAAGGAGTATTTTAGCAGTAAAATTAAATATAGAGATTTGAAAAACACAGAGCTCTTGAAGAAAAAGAGAAATGTAACAAAGACCAAAAACCATGGAGGATTTTCAATATTTTTGTGGCTGAATTATACTCCATTGTGCCTATATACTATATTTTCTTTATCCATTCATTTTTTAACAGGTGCCTAGGCTGATTCCATATCTTGGTTATTGTGAATGGTGCTGCAATAAGTACAGGTATGCAGGTATTTTCTTCTTTTTTTCTTTCCATCCCAATTATTTTTTTAACTGGTGAATTGTAATCATACATCTTGAGGTTCAGGGTTGTAGAAGCACACATGCACAAATCATTCATTTAGCCCTCCCCCAGTTCCCACCCCATTCCCTCCCTGTCCTCTCCTTCTCATGTTCAACATAGTGATTGACTTTGATAAGTTTGTGTATGTACATCCTGTGCATTAGGGTGTTTCCCTCTTCCCCCCTCTTATCTCCCTCAGTTAGGTGGCCTTCTTTACTCATCTAAGGTTTCTCCTTCTTTGTCTGGAGTCCCTCCTATGTCCCATTTTCTCCCTAGCTTCCACATGTTAGGGAGAACATCCAACTTTTCACTTTTTGTGACTGACTCATCTCACTTAGCATAATGTTCTCCAGTTCCATCCATTTTCCTTCAAATGACATAACTTTGTTCTTCTTTATGGGTGTGTAAAATTCTATTGTGTACATATTCCATAGTTTTGTAATCCATTCATCTGTTGATGGACATCTTGGCTGGTTCCATAGTTTGGCAATTGTTAATTGTGCAGCTATAAAGATAGATATGCATGCATTAGTCTAGTAATTTGGTTTCCATTCTTTTGGGTAGATGCCTAGAAGTGGTATTGCTGGGTCATATGGTAGGTTCATTCCCATTCTTCTAAGGATCCTCCACACATATCTTCTTTGTATGCTAACTCCATTTCCTTAGGATATTGTAATGGTTTGGAAATAGAATGCCCCCCAGTCCTGAGGAAAATGGGGTGGCAGTGTTAGAAGCGGGGCTTGGTTGTAATCTCAGCCATGGATAAATCCATGGTAATGGATTTTTCTGGGTGGTGTCCCAGGCCAGAAGGGTGTGACTGGAGAAGGTGAGTCACTGGGACTGTGTCCTTGGGAATTATATATAGTTCCTCCTCCCCTGGATTGGCCTCTTGCTTCCAGCCTCCATTACATGGGAGGGGAGCCTTGCACTCTCCCTTTCTCCACTTCCCACTGCCATGCCCTGAGGTCCTTGGTCCCTGGTCTCACATGATCAGAACTTAAAATCTCCAAATCCTGAGCAAATAAATCTTTCCTTTAAGTTCCATGGTCAGGTCTTGGGATTATAGCTGTGAAAATGCTGAGGAATACAGATATATACTCATAAATGACATAACTAGATCACATGATAGTTCTATTTTTAGTGTTTTGAGTAACCTCCATACTGTTCACCATAGTGGTTGTATTCATTTACATTCACAGGACTGTGGATAAGAGCCCCCCTTGCTTTTTCCACATCCTCAACAAGACTTGTTACTTTTGTTTTTCACTTTTGTTTGATAGTAGCCACTAACTGGAGTGAGATGGAATCCCAATGTAGTTCTGATTTGCATTTCCCTGATATCTAAATTTATTGTTTTTCATGTATTTATTGGCCATTTGTATTTCTCCTTTCAAGAAGTGTTTATTCAGAATTTTTTGTTTTTGTTTTGTTTGTATTACTTGCTGTTTAATTTTTTTTTTTTGCAGTACCGGGGATTGAACGCAGGGGCGTTCTACCTCCGCGCTACGCCTCCGGCCCTATTTTTTATACTTTATTTTGAAACCGGGTCTCACGAAGTTGCGGAGGGCCTCACTAAGTAGAGAGAGAGAGAGACAGGGAGAGAGAGAAAGAGAGAGAGAGAGAGAGAGCTGAGGTTGGCCGCAAACCCGGATCCTCCGGTCTCCGCCTCCCAAAGTACTGGGATTACAAGCATGTGCCACCACGCCCGGCTTAATTTTTTTTTTAGTTCTTCATATATTCTGAATATTTATCCTGTGTCAGATGAAGAGATAGCAAAGATTTTCTCCAGTTCTGCAGGTCGTCTCTTCACTCTGCTGATTGTTTTCTCCGCTGTGCAGATGTTTTTTCATTTGATGTAATTCCACTTGTCAAACCTTACATTTGTTCCCTGTGTTTTGGGCACCCTATCCAGAAAAGTGTTGCATGTGTCAATATCTTGAAGTTTTTCCTTTAAAATTTCCTCTACTAATTTTAGAGTTTCAAATCTTACATTAAGGTATTTTTTATCCATTTTAAAAGTCAGGTTTCAAACTTCTATGTGTGAGGTTTTCAATTTCTTTCTTCAGTATTTTAATATTTTCACTTTAGAAGTCTTTCACATCCTTAGTTAGGTTTATTCCTAGGCATTTTATTTTTTTTTCTATTTTGAATCATATTGCTTTCCTAATGTCTTTCTCAGTGAGTTTATTATTGTTATAGAAAAACTACTGACTTTTAAATATTGATTTTTGTATTCTGCTAGCTTATTAAATTTATTACACTAAAATGTTTGAGTCCAGCTTCAGCAACTTTGTGAGGTCCTCAGCAACTCAGTGAGACCCTGTTTCAAAATAAAAAAATAAAGTAGGGCTGAGGGTATAGCTCAGAAGTAGAATGCCTCTGGGTTCAATACCCAATACCACCCCCACAACAAAACAATCATATAAATGTTAGTTACTGGAATTAAGAAGGTCATTAAAATATAGATTTTTTAAATAATCATTTCAAATTGAGATGATGAGTAAATATGATGGGTAAATATGAGAAATATGTGTGTATATTCTCTTTGATGGCTAGTGTATTTCAGAGTGTATAAAACAAAGCTATTACCCGTTTGCTTTGTTTTTACATAAATCTTATAGCACATTGAAGTTATACATATATTTACATTTATAAATATGTATCAAGATCAGGGAAAAATTAACTGTTTGATTTATATAAAGTATTATGTGGTTTTGTGGTTAGTCATAAATACATGTTTTTCTAACAAGGGCTTTTGTAGCAGTACTCATTCCTGGTATATCAATACACAAATTAATGTTCTATATATCAATTCTCACAAGAGAAACTAACATAAATTCCTGCATCTTCTCATTTTCTCTAAGAGAAAATCAAATCAATACATATTTTTACTCAAGAATTTATCAGTGCTATACCAAATACAGATTCATATATTTCTTCTTTTTTTTTTGTGGTACCGGGGATTGAACCCAGGGGCGTTCTACCTCCGTGCTATACCCCCGGCCCTATTTTTTATACTTTATTTTGAAACCGGGTCTCACAAAGTTGCGGAGGGCCTCGCTAAGTAGAGAGAGAGAGAGAGAGAGAGAGAGAGAGAGAGCTGAGGCTGGCCGCGAACCCGGATCCTCCGATCTCCGCCTCCCAAAGTACTGGGATTACAAGCGTGCGCCACCACTCCCGGCCATATATTTCTTCTTGAGGGTTTCATCAAACTCCAACATTTGGATAATAGAATAGATTATTTTGCCATATAGTATGACATTAATGTCACAAGACAATCACATCACTAGACAAAACAATTTTTATAAAAAATGATTTTGCCTTTTCCCTAAAATAATTTCTCATAATTTTTATCTCACAATATGAGCTTCTTAGAATAACTGTGACTTTTTTTTCATTTTTACCAAGGAAAAAACAACTTTGAATGATGGACTCAACCTTTTCTTCTCTTCCTCTTTACAGGTATTAAAGTGAATAATTATAATAAAAAGCATAATTTAACCCTTGTCTTAGAAAAAGCCAATATACTAATGAGAGAGAAACATGTTGGAGTGTTATTAAAAAATCTTATGTTATTTCTCTAAAATACACCTTCAATCTATGTGTATCACAAATTATAGTGTCACTTTTTCAATGAAAATTATTTTTATATATTCTTATTTGCATATTTTTCCTGCTTTTTCAACATTTCTCTACTGTAGTGTATTTAGTCATCCAATAACTACAAATTTGCTTTTTGTCAGCTTATAACTTTTGCAGCACATAAATCCTTATTTAGAAGTTAATTTTAATGTTTTGTTTTATGGACTTTAAGATGCTATATACTGTAAATATTATCACTACCTGACAAAACACTTTATCAAATTTAAAAATGTCTTGGTCTCAGAAATGTTAACGCATGAAATATGAGTCATGGAACCATTAAAATAGAATGTACTTATAATTGATTTTCAAAATACGGGTACATTTTTCTGAAAATATATAAATAGAAAAAAAAATCAGATTGAACACATTTAAAGAAAATTTTAACGATCTAAAATAAGTAGGAAGATAAACCTCTTTTTAAGTGAATCTATGGAGAGTAACTGGACAGTATCAATTTTCAAGTGCTTTTGCAAATTTGATGGAGGAAATGCTTAGTAAGACTTATTATGAGATTTGTACTTGGAAAACTCAGCCTTTTGTTTCAGATGTGTGAACTTTCTAGGAAGAGAAATACCACAGTTTGCAGACAATTGCCAGATCACAGGTGAACTGCAGTTCATAGTCAATGATAGACCCTGAACTTGAGCCCCTCACAATCCAGCTAACCAAGACATCGAGCTACATTGGCTGAAGCTCTTATTTGCTAAGCCCAGACAGTGAAAGTTTTTAAAAAAGGAGAGTGCATATTCTAAAGAAATGGAAATACTGATGGGACCATTGAGAACACAACAAATATGTCTTGAGAAGCTATCTGCTCAGCGAACCGGTGTTTGGTGTTTGCAGGTAGAGTAAACTTCTGGTTTCCCTAGCTCCAAATTGAGAAGCTAAAGTGCAAGGGCATGTTGTAAAAGGTCTTGAAACTTTTGCATAAGTAATGAGATAAGATATTCAATAGAGTAAGATAAAAACTAAGGTAGCAAAGTTCGTCAAGATATCGGGTGGGATAAGAAATTGAGTGCAACATTAATGAATTGGGATTTTTATCTGTCAGCATCACTAACAGAGGTTTTTTGACAGGTGCATTATTGCTTTTTTCCCCCCACAAATTTATTGCAGCTTCTCTTCATTGCAATCACTGACTACTGCAGTTCACCCAAGATACAACAGTTCTGTCCTGCAGGCTTTCAATGTGCAACAGATGTTGTCTCAAGTGACTTTGCAAAAGATGTTAGAGGTCCTTTCATGTCGGTGGTGTTTGTATGCCAAAATAAGTACACATGGGTAAATATGAGAAATACGACAATCATGTTTTTCAGCTTGTTGAGACTTACTTCTCAACAGCATTTCATTTATTTGCTCTTGAATATTGTTTCTGTGTGCTTTTCATTCTCCCAGCAGTTATTTAAAAGCAAATGGAACTAGTGCATTTTGTTTTGTTCTTGTTATCAGCATTCAGAATAAAGAGTTTAAATAAACTTGGGGGATATGGACAGATTTACAATAAGTCATAAGCTGAGCCGGTAGCAGAAAAACAGTATAACTAAAACTTTCCTTGCCATTTTGATAGATTAATAGGCCTATTCGTATTTTCCATTCTGAATAATAAATTGAAGTTTCACAGTGAATTTGTGTAGTGACGGTTCCAGATTTGGCATGTGGTGGAAACATATGCTTGCAAAGGGGTTTGGCTGAAAGTCAAATGTAAGCTCTTCTGAGTTATTAGAGCCCGGGGATCTGTTCTAACACAAAATGTACTTATGGGGAAAACATTTAAAATAAACAGTCTAAGAACTGGGGGAAGGTTAAATAAATCTCCTCTGGTGACCCATCCCAGGAGCATATCAGTCACAGCTTTGTAGAACCTGCAAAACGCCAAGGGGGAAACCACAGGGCTGTAAAGAAACAAAGAACAACAGCACTTTTAATCCCAACATGAAGTCCAAGCTACTCACAGTACCAAAATCGCTTGTGCACGAAGCGTTAAATTATACGTTTTTAAAAAGTGTCACGATGGCTGAAAGGTATCGATGTGTGTGTTTGGTCTCTCGCTAATTAAAAATGAGCAAATTTTTATATGTTAAAATTCCTAGTTTGGGAGCAATAAGAAAATTATGGATGAATTATCATGAAGTCAGAGTTAAAATGAAACAAGTGATTCAAAGACATTTTAGACCAGGAGTTATTTGTTTTATTTTTTGAGTCAGGATCTCGCTGAGTTGCCCAGGCTAGTCTTAAATTTGTGATCCTCCTGCCTCAGCCTTCCAAGTGGCTGGTATTACAGGCATGCACCACCATTCCAAGCTTAGACAAGAGGGTCTTAACCAGAGGTCAATGCCAACGTCCTCCGGAGAGAACTTGTCAAAATAAACATTCTGGGGCTTCGCTACCAATTGTTTTCTCCATGAAGGTGTGGAATAAAACCAAGGCATGTGAACTTTGAAAAATCCTTCCAAGTGATTTTTATGACAACCCTAGTTAAGAAAAGAAAGCTTTGTCAACATTGTGATTGTGTATCTACCACCTTCCCACGGGACTGAAAACCCCTTTGAAAGGAATGTGTCATATTTGCTTATGTCTTTTACTATGCTAAGCACAGCTAAGATTGTAAGTTTCAGAAGGGCAAGTGAGTGCTAGTTTTGTTATGGTAATTCCACCTGCCAGCTCCTCCTATCCCCCAGCTCCCAGCTAGAGGTCTATGGATCTTGCCCAATAAATTGACTTAAAAATAAATACTAGAAATTTAATTATATACATATGGAATTAACTATATTTTACTCTTTTCTATTATTATTGTCATTAACCACCTAATGAGTTCTCAAATGTTTCTTGAATGAACACACGGAGTTTTGAAGGTTAAACAGGAGTTATTTTAAGGGGATTTTTGAGTTTCAAATAGTATTTATAGAAATCTGTCTCATTATTTTATATTCCTGTACTGTTTTGGGGCATCTTCTATAAAATATATCTTTGCTTTATACTTGATTTGTGAGAATAGCTGAATTGTACCTGCTTTCAGAAATTCGGGTATAAAATAGCAACAAATCCAAAGTAAATAAAAAATGATTTCTAGGTTGTGTATATTTTCTACTTAAATATCAACCTCTTATAGGCTTATTGATTATAAGTTCAAATTTCATATTATAACGTGAATTTTTTATTAATTATTTTAGTCCTAAAGGTAAAGAATTAATACTTTTAAAATATCACACATTTGACATTTTAATTGTATGAATGTTAGTTACTAAATTCACTCCCTATTGCATTTCTCTGAGTAAAAGTGCCATCACAAATACTTCACTGAAAAAATTCCTCATTTGTTAGAATGAAGACATCATAGAGTCGTTCATTTAAGACACTGAATTGGACAACTATTGTTCAAATGATCCAAATAGTGAAAAATGTCAGAAAGCACTATCGAGTATATGTTTAATTTTTTATATAGCATAGAGACAGAGGTAATTATTCAAACTTGAAACTCTGTGTGGGTATTCAATTAAATATGCTAGTTGTACCAAATACAGACTACAAGATTATTATACTCTATACTTTAATATGAGGATTAAAGAAGTGTTGAAATTGTTTTATCTAAGGTCATATTAAAACATAAAAGCTTAAAGTTAAGATTCTTAATATTTAAAAAGATGAGGAATATGGGATCTCTATTGGCTTCAACTGTACAGAACAATGAGGAATTGGGAAAATTCATCACTAA
Organism: Glis glis; assembly: GCA_004027185.1. Classification (NCBI taxonomy): domain Eukaryota; kingdom Metazoa; phylum Chordata; class Mammalia; order Rodentia; family Gliridae; genus Glis; species Glis glis. Next base: position 13,793 of record PVJS01020634.1, on the reverse strand, counting down.
AGGTTGCAGAAGATGTTCTAATTTGACCAAGGTAAAACTTCTGTGAACCTGGAAGCACATGAATTATCTGAGAACCCAAACTCTTTAATCAATAAATAGCTCACTATGGTATTACACAAACTATTCACAGAGAAAGTATCAGGTGTGCCCTCTTTTTATACATAAGTAGGATAAGATTCCTAATGATATAATAGGTGAAGTATGAGATGACACTTTGACAGAGAGTCACAGCAAAATAAAACAAGAGCCTATTGTGTCCTAGTTACTGCCATATTTGCCTTGTTTTCTTTCTTTCTTTTTTTTTTTTTGGTACTGAGGATTGAACTGGGGGACATTTTCTATCCCCAGACCTATTTTTATTCTTTATTTTTGAAACAGGGTCTCACTAAGTTGTGAAGGGTCTCACTAAGTAGCTGAGGCTGGCCACGAACCCAGATCCTCCAGTCTCAGCATCCCAAGTACTGGGATTACAAGTGTGTGCCACCATGCCCGGCTCCGCCTTGTTTTCTTATTGTTACTAAGTAAATATTTCTATCCCTTTTACTCAAGTACCTCATAGAGATGGCTGACTTGACTGCTGTTCTGGTATTCTAGTGTTTTGTGCTTTTTAAAACATGCCTGAAAATTATTTGATATATTTCCCATTGAGAATCCTCTACCCTCAAATCAGTATAGATTTGAACCTGGTATAACAGTATAGGGAGAATAACATGTTGAGGTGACTAGAGCCAATTCAAAAACCTATTCTGTTTCTGCCTGGATTATTTGGTTGCTCAATTTAGAAAAATCCAGTCACCATGTGAGAAGTCTGAGTCTTCTCCTCAAGAGCCCAGGTGTAATGTCTCTGATTACAGTCCTCGCTGAATTCCCAGCTGACAGCAGGCATCAATGATGTCATGGTAGTAAGTCATCTTGAGTATCAACCCATTCTAAACTTCCAAGGATCACAGACACAGTTGCTGACATATAACTGCATGATATGAAAGGTCCCAGGTGAGAACCACCTGAACAAGCTCTTCCCCAACTCCTATCTGGACTTCAAGATGGCTCACAACATACTCTTCCCTTAACCTGGAACATACATCCTATCAATTTGTCTTCCTTAAGAGCTGGCCAAGACTTGTGGAATGGACAGGATATCCATTTCCTTGATTATGCCATGTAATATTAGGCAAAGATTGTGAGAATGTGATTAAGCTATATTTTATAAGATTCTGTGGTTGCATACTGGAGAGAGACTTTTCCTGCTGGCTTTGAAGACATAAGTTGGCTTGTGTGATCCTGAGAAGACAGTCCAATTGCTATAGGGTGAAGACCTCCCAGACAAGACTGACCAGACCTCAAGAGTTGTCAATTGAGAGTCTTTATTGAAAGAAACCAGCAGCCAGGACCACCATGGTGTCTTGACCAAGTGTGGTGCCCGACTGCCCTCCAGTGTCCTCTTATATAGGGTGAGATTTAATACAAGCTTAGAATGCAAACTGAAGTTCCCATGACAGGTTCCCAGAGCAGGGGGTGGAAAGCCCCTACTGTCTCCATAGTATTCAGGTAAGCCAAGCAAGCCAAGCATAGAAGCAAGAATAGGCCATTAGCGTTTACAATAACACAATTAGTTTCTACAGTACATTTTGTTAGTTCCAACAGATCATTAATTATGTGCCCATATCCTGGTTTGAATTTAGAAAGAACTTCTCTGTTCTATAGCCAAAGCGGGGCTGCCCTTAGTAACAATCATGGAGTCGCTTCAGCTACGGACTCTAACTGTAAATTACTTCAGCTACCAACTAACTATGCTTTATTACACAATTATTTCATAAGCAGACTACTGACTCAAAAAAAAACAATGTGATAATGAATTATGTTGTTTTGAGCTCCTAAATCTCTAGGAATTGATTGTACCATAATAAAAATCGAATATACTGGTGCACAAAATTTTGAAAACGATAACTACTAGTTGTTTCAGGCTGCCAAGATTTTGACGTAATATGTTATGACCATTGGTAAATGGAAGTAAATGGAAATTTTTGTTATGAAATAGTAACAAGAACATCTCTGTCTGTAAGAGCTTTCTTCTATTGATACAGGTAGAACATAGATTATTCACCAAAATATAACTTGGACAATTAACTACAAGATTCAGACTGACCAGAGAAATATATCATAAAGGTTATCCCCAAGTAGTTTCTCAAGACAGGAGAAAAATGCAAGTCACATATTCACACGTACATAAAAAAAGAATTCTTGAAAATATGCTCTATTCCTTTGTGATAGAGGAGGTACTGGGTTCAACTGAGGGACTTGGACTCTCTACTCATGTTAACTCTGCAAAGTGTCTTTTGCACTGCTTGGCACGTGATGTCAATCTCTATTTAGATGTGGAATTTGGAGGAGGGTCTATAGATTTGGTATTCCAGAAAGATACAAAGCATAATTTAATCTTTTCAGTCTGCATCTATCCTGATAGGATGCATCTACAGCTTTTTCCATGTTCTCAGATTGGCCTTGTTTTTATTTTAACTATCCCCACAGTGTATTTGGTTGTCAAGCAAAATCTCACCAAACTCTAAGCAATTATCTATTTTAAAAATGGAGTAGTTAATGCCAGTCATGAGGTATATGCCTGTAATCACACTTCTTGGGAGTCTGAGACTGGAGGATCACAGGTTTGAGGCCAGCCTCAGCAACCTAATGAGACCCTGTTTCAAAATTTAAAAATTAGGACTGCAACATAGCTCAGAGGTAATGTTGTGAGGTAAGACAATTAGAGATGACTACTCAGACCCAAGGTAATGCCAATAGAAAGTATTTATTACTGGCTGGTACTACACTGGGTGTCATGCCCAAGTGCAGTAGCTTGTCGTTTTTCAGGGCTCATTTTTTAGAGCAAAACTACAAAGCCACAAGCTATGGGGGGTGAGAAATACAGGTTCTCACAACAGTGGTGGAAAGTTCCCAATGTATCTAGCAGTTGAGCAAGCCAAGCAGAACTTACAAAAGCAAGAACATAAGCTGTTAGCGTAATAGCACAATGGGTTGTTACTTTAGCACAGTATGTTGTTACCAACAAACTGTTAACTACCCTGCCAACATCCTGGTCTGATTTTGCCAAGGCGAACTGCCCTGTATTAGGGGCAGGTTGGGGCCATTTTAAAGCAACAATATGGAGTCACTTTAGGTAAAAAGTTACTCTGGTCATCAAGCTCAAACTACGCATCATGACAGTAAAATGCCCCTGGGTTCATTCCCCAGCACAAATAAATAAATAAGAAAGAGTGATTAGTAATTCATGAGAATAAGTATCTCATTGGTTTAAACAGATAGGATCCTATTTCTGACATTTTTAATTTCTTCCTGTGGATCTGAGTTTCCATTTAGCATAAATTTCTCCTTATGCTGAAATTATTTTATTTTTATTTATTTATTTATTTTTTTTTTTGTGGTACCGGGGATTGAACCCAGGGGCACTCTACCTCTGCGCTACACCCCCGGCCCTGTTTTTTATACTTTATTTTGAAACCGGGTCTCACAAAGTTGCGGAGGGCCTCGCTAAGTAGAGAGAGAGAGAGAGAGAGAGAGAGAGAGAGAGAGCTAAGGCTGGCCGCAAACCCGGATCCTCCGGTCCCGCCTCCCAAAGTACTGGGATTACAAGCGTGCGCCACTACACCCGGCGAAATTATTTTATAATGCAGTTCTACCGGCAATATATTCTTATTTTCCTGAAAGCATCTCTTTGCCAGTTTTATTTTTGAGAGACATTGTGTTAACTAGAGAGTTCTGGAATTCTAGTTCATCGTCTATAATTTTTTTCCCACATTGTAAAATGTCATTTTAGTTTCTTCTGGCCTTACCAATTTATTTCCATTCTTATTCTCTGAGGTAATGTGGTATTATGCTTGTGTCTTCTTGTTTTTTTTGGGGGGGAGGGTCTACTTTTAAGTTATTCTTGTTTCCCTTAATTTTTAGCAATTTGAATTTGAAGAGCCTTGGGCGCTATTTATTGGTTGGTCAGTTTTGTATTCATCCTGATTAGGAATTATTGTGCTTTCTGGATCTGTGGGATCATGTTTTTCATAAAATTTGAAAATATTTTGGCCATTATTTCTTCCAATGTATTTTCTTCCCAATTTCTTTTACATCCTCTTCTGAAAGTCTGATAAAACGTTGTATTAATTGATCTTGTCCAGAGGATAATGACACCATGCCTACTTTTTATTATAGTATATATTTTTTATTTAATTTGTTTGAAAATTTTCTATTGACCCATCATCAAATTCAGTGATTATTTCTTCTGCAAGCATCAAATCTGCTTTTTGGCATTGTTCAGTTTCCTCTCAAATTCCAGTATTTTGATTCAGTTCTTTATTGTGTGGTTATTTTTAGAGTATTAGCTCTTAAATTACATCATCTTTGAAACTCTTTAGGATTATTTTCTTATAAATTATTTAGCATTTTTATAAGCATAGTTTTGAAAACTTAATTTGTTATTTCTAACATTTTTATCATCTCTGAGCCTCCATCCAATGACTATTTTTTCTAGGTTATCCTAGGTTTTCCCTGCTTTCTTATCATTTTAATAGCCTGTGTTCATATGCAGATCGCCATATGTAAAAGGACTATGGAATGAGGGGTGTATTTTTCTGTTTTAGTCTTTTTTCGAGAGGATACAAGCTCTTCTTTTGTGTGGCAATTGTTGCTGATAATTCAAAATCCTCCCCAAGTTGAGTTGAGCTGAGATGAAGGAGCTGGGTCAGCCAGTCTTTACCCTTTTGTGTCATTTCTAAGTAGCTGCGAATTTTGAAGTTGTTTCAGCTGAGAGAAGATGGACAACCTTTCAGACACTTTTGGTTAAATATCTGCTAAAATCCAGAAAGAGCTCCTATTACAAACAGCAAAAAGCACCAGATGTAAATGATTTTTGTTAACCATTTTTTTAAACTGTCCTTTATCAGAAAATCTTCTGGGAGTGGGGTGTGAATTCTCAGGCTCAGATTTACTTCTGTATTTTTGTCTTCTCCACCTTTGATCTCTAGTCACTGTCATGGGGGTCTCAGTCTGTTCCTTCTTATTTGTACATCTTCCAGTATATGACAGGTACTCTTCCCACCTGCTCCTGGTCAGTCTGGTGCTCAGATGCAATGTGACAACGGTGCATTCTCCTGTCATTATTGAGGACTTATCCCCCTTTGGATTTCAATTAATTATTGAGATATTATTCCACTCACCAGTTTTAACAGCCAAAAATAAATAACACTCTTGAAAATTTATCTAGTTCTTTTTTCTTCATTTCCATCAGATAATGGCCCATATACTGTGCAATATAACAAAACTGGGATTTTTTTTATTTTTTTAAGTTTATCATTTACAAATTCTGGAGTTGTTTATGAATAATTGTTACAAATGTTAGCTACCAGATGTTATCTTAGCTCTTGGAGTTTTCTCACAGTAACTGAAATCAAAATGTTCAACAGTTGATAAGGGTGTCTGAGTTATCTAATAATCTAAAAAGTTAATTAACTTTGAGGGAATACATATAAAATTTATGCTCTTCTAAAATGTGTCAAAACTCCAAATATTTATAATTGGTCAATGTACTGAATAAAAGTCAACTTCAAGAACTTTTAAAATGAATGTCATCTGTACTCTAAGGTCATTCTATGAAATGAGTGGTGAGAAATTGTCTTCTGACTCGTAAATGAGTTTTGTTTGTTTAGAATAAATGACCAAAGGAGAAATCAAGCTCTACATGAACATCTGCTAAAGAATATTCCATCTTTGATTTAGTACATGTACTTATTAGATTATTTCATATTTTGTCAATGTTTTTAAAATGCATCTCTCAAAAAATATGTAGACGTGTTACTTTCACAAACTGCAGAAGTAATGTAGGGTGTTCCAGTTTAGATATATTTAGGGAAAATTTTTGTTGAGTTCTTCAGATAATTATAAAAAAGATAAGATGAAATAAAAATATAGGCAAGACATTGGATTAAGAGCTTATTATAATTATGAGGTAAAACGATATTTTAACAGTTATTCTTTGTTTCTTGTACTAAATTGAGTGTTTAATTCAAATTTAAGCATTTCATATAGGTATTAATTTATTCACATGGCAGAGGAATTAAGATTTTTTTCCTTCCTGTCTTAATCACTTAACCAGATTTAGACTAGTCATTGCTGAAAACTGAGTGTGCTTAAAACTTATTATTATTCCACTTATAAATAATTATATACAATTTTTCTATTTATCAATTATTCTTCAATAATGTTTGGGTAAAAACTAAAAACAAGCAAAGAATACTCCCTGTCACTGTCTTGTATTCCATAAATACTGGTTTCATTCCAGCTTTCTAAAACTGGATAATAAGGGGCTAAAAATCTGTCCAGCATTTTTTAAAAAAGCTATAGGCTGAACGACAATTAGACGTATTCTTGAGAACCAGGAATAACTTTTATTTGTATAGAATTGCCTAACAATGAAAAGCTTTGCCTTGGGATATACAGAATCTCCCATCACTGGAAAATTTCAACAAAGAAGCCAAGCACATAAAAATTTTTTCAAATAAATAATTGGAAACATTTGCAAAATTATATGATAATAATTCCAATGGTAAAATATCTGAAAACATGAAATAGCATGCTTACCCAACAATTAATATTTGACTGAATAGATTATGTCAGATACTCACACTATGCAGGCTTCAAAGCAACTATAGAAATATTTATTGACAGAGAAAGAAATTTATGAGATTGCAGTTCTTACTAAATTATTTTGATTTATTTGGTAATACAAGTAGAGTATCATATTGAGACCAATGCTACTATTTTTTGTTGATCATGGCGTCAAGTGCATGGTACCACAAAATAGGGGGGGATAAGTCCATGGAAGAAATTACCAGGGAAGAAATGGAGCTGATGGAAACTTAGACCACAAATCATGGAAGGAGAGAGCCCAGGCAGAAGCAGACGAGATGCTGGCAGGGCCATGCTCGCTCTGAAGTCTGCAGAGAAGAATCATTCCCATGTTTTTCTCTTAACTTTGCATGTGGTTGGCAACTTTGGACTTGTAGAAAGCAAAAATTTTGCCACCATTGTCACATGACACTTTTCCTGCGTGCTTCTGTGTCTACATTTTTTTTCCTCCTGTGTATGTATACGTCTTTGTCTCTTCTCTTTTAATAAAGACACCAGGCATATTGGCGGGAGGGCCCAGCTTACTCCAATATGATTTCAACTTAAATGACAGTTTAATTATATATGAAATACTCTACCCCCCCCCACAAAGAACAACCACCACTTGAACAGTTACCAAGAGGTAAAGGCTTCAGCAGATCTTTTGAGGGAAATAATTTGACCCACAACATAACACTATGTTGTGAGGTGAATGAGAGTGTGGAGTCTTAGGAAATTACTGACCACGGGTCTGCACAATCAGTGTAGGGAAACCTCGAGAAGTAGGGAATAGGTAGTACTATCTGAATTTCAATTTAATAATTATTATACTCCATCATATTTGCCTCCTTCTTTCATGAAGAGAGCCCTCCATTTTCCTCCTTGGTCAGCCTTGTCAGATCATTTATACAGTACTAAAATCCTTTCTCAATACTGGTATTCTGAGGATATATTCACAACTTCTGATTCTAGTCTTGTGAATATATATTTGAAAGAAAAACTAAAATAGGTAGACAAGTACAAAGATAATGGAAGAAAAACCCTGTAACAATCAATTCAAAACAGAATATCAAGATAATGTATACATGGATGTTAATTCGAACGCCAACACATGAACACACACACATATATATATATATGAGTGTGTGTGCATGTGTATTGTATAAGTGTATTTAAAATTTATTTATTATGAAATTTACACAGTATTGCACAAAGTTATATAAATATTTTTATGAATAAAATGCTGTAAGTACAAAAACATATGAATTTTAATCCTTGCAATTGTTCCCATCATTATTCATAGTTTAAATGCTTATCATTTTGAGATGAATGCTTTAATTAATGTAAACCGTATCTCTAGTATACATAAAGGCATTCCATTCACATTTCCACATTGTACATTTGTCTTAAAATGTTGTGAGTTTAAAATATTGGAAAATGTGGAAAGTATGATATATGAACTCACTGGGGAGTCTGAACTTTCTCTAAGTTAGACCTTTGCCAAGTGAAACCACTCTTTTGGAGCCCAGTGGAGGGAAATGAAGGAATGGTGGATACTGAATTCTAATAAAGCGCTACCTGTGCAAATCCCTGGGCCATGTGCATTTCATGCACCAAAGACTTTAGCATATGGAGGTGAACGCGATTTCTGTTGTCAAAAACACTCCTGCATGTCTGAGGCAGCCTTGAAAAATACATTGTCTGATGTTTCATAACTAATTCTGGACATGAAATATTCCAAAGGAAAGGGGTTCTAGTTGATGTCTATTTATTTATAAAAGAGATGCATAATTAAAGATGACTGGGATGTTCAATTGTTTGCATATAAATGTTTAAGAGGAAAACATCCTACCTATGTACACAAACATGTACACACAAACACAATGTGCAAATGACCCATTACAGTTTTTTCCATCTTCAGGTTATTTTTAATCTTTTCCGGTTATTGTTTTCATGGTGCCCCGGTTTATCTTGCCTTTGCAGTTCTGTCTGCCACTTTCCATTATTGTTACTTGAATACTGCAATCATAATTGTTTCTGATGCACTTTTTCTTATGAAATCTGTAATATAAAAATAAACTATATTTACTTCAATTGTATTCCCTTTTTCCATTAATATTTCAAGCTAAGTCTCTGATAGAGTTTGTCAACTTTTAAAATCCACTGAAAGCATTTAAAAAGCATAGCTTTTCGCCTCCAAACTGCTGCTGTAGTTTATTAAAGAACTAAACTCATTTTCAAATAATTGAAATTTAAATGTTAGATGGAAGCACAATTCTTTCTAGAAGGAGTATTTTCTTTTTTTTTGTTTTGTAATGATTACTGCCCCATCTTTGCACAATTAATCAGTTTTACTCTGTAGCTCTTATGTGTATTGACTTAAAAATCTTTAATTGCATCAAGTTAAATACAACGGAGACAAAATTGCTTTTTCTCTTTCTTCCATGTTTTCTTGGCCTATATCTAGTTCTGAATAACAATATCATACAAGAAGGTGATTCTAAGGTACACTATATACAAGAAACAGTGGCATTTTGTCAATAGAGATTTCCTCTTTGCTAATATAGGAACTGTGTAACATGACTAGCTAAAACACAAACCAAGATCCAGTATCCGGTCCAGAACGAATTCTATTTAATTTCTGATCATAAAATGTTCTCCTTACCACCTCCCACAGAACCCACTTTTCATGCTTGCATTTGATTGTTATTGGAGGTTATAACAATTTATTATAAAATATGAACAATTAAATTTTAGTATGCCAGACTTTTTTTTTCTTTCTCATTTGATAGAATGGAGGTGGGGGTGCAGAAACTAAATACTATAGCTTTCCTTTTAGATGCGTGAGTGGAAGAGAAAACACCAAATTTCCTTTATTTCCTTGATAATACAGCATGTTAGTCTTTATCCTATGTCCTACCTTTCTTGTCATTTCCTCCTTAATAATGAAGAGACTCCATGGAAAGGTTTAACAAATCACAGGGCCAACAGGAGAGGTCCATGCACTGCCTGTAACATAGGCCTCTCTTTTCTCTCCATCTTTATTTTTACTATTTATTTATTTACTTGTTACTGTATTACTTAGGGTCCTGCAGAGAAACAGAACTAATAGGATATTGATATATTTCTGATGAAATTGGCTCGAGCCATTATGGAGGCTGCAGTGTGCCACCGTGTGTCATCTGCAAGCTGGAGACCTCAGAAGGTTGGTGGTGACCCTTGAAGGCTTGTGAGGCCGAGGACTGGTGGTGTAGATTCCCATCTGTCTGAAGGCCAGAGAGTCAGATGTGATGAAGGCAGATGGATGTCCCTGCTAAAGCAGCCAGGCAGAGAGCAATTCAACCTTTCCCGGGGTTTTATCCCACTCTCTCTCTCCATGCAATAGATAGATGATGTCTACCCACTTAGAAGTGGAATATCTGCTTTACGCATCCCTCCAATTAAAATGCTAATCTCCTAAGGAACCCCCACCTTCTCATAGACACACCTGGAAATAAAGCTTAACCAGTTATAGGAAGCTTCAGTCAAGATGAAATTAGTGTCACAAGTATTCACTCATTTACTTAACAGTGAGTGTAAAGGGAGGTTCATATAGTTTGTTTCTTTGTTTTAATTTTGGAAAAATAATATACTACAACTTATTTATCTATTATTCACGGAAATTGTTTTCCTCACTTTGGGTTACTATGAATAAAACTGCTATGAATATTTATTTTGCAAATAAATGCAGTTCTCTGGGCTGCATATGCAATGGTATGTGTGGGTATTTTGGGTTATTATTGTAATTCATTTTCAACTCCATTAGATAATGTCAGATTCCTTTCTGAACTGATTATTATAATTTCCACTTTCTCTTCTCCCTCCACCCCTGTGGTAGATGGGAGTTACCATTTCCACATATCTTCTCCAACCCTAGGAAAAACCAGACCTTTTAATCTTTGTTCATTGATTGTATAGGTAGCAATAGTTCGTTGATTTAATTTACATTTTCCTGGTTGTAATGGGGCTGTACACGTTTTTGTAAGATTATAAGCAACTTAGGTTTCCTCTTACTGAGTTGCCTATTCAAATCTGTTGCTCATTTAAAGAAAAATACTGTATCTTTCTCATATTGAATTGTGAAAATCCACATATTTTGCTTGTGATTGCCTTGTTGGCAAAATATACATGTGCAAATTTCTTCTTATGTTCTGGGTCTTTTCTTATCATTATTTCATTAACTTAAATCTCAACGTGAGAGCAAATTTTTTTTCATCTTAAATTGGTACCTCCATGCAACCTTTGGATTTTCACACCCCTTTTATCTATTCAATAATATTGTCTCAGAAGATCCACTCGCTCGTGTATAATCATGATCCCCCTTTTTTACCAAGTCACTTCTTCAGTTTTCAAATGTGTTTCAGTGTCAAGGGTCTATCTGTGCTTCTGTTGAAGGAAATAGAACACATGTCTGCCTTGCACTGGAAATGGTGCTGTCTATTCAGGAATTTGATTCTGAAAACAGCACCTGAAAGTGAATGAATAAAATACAAATATAATATGGAGTTTCATACTTTTTTTCTGGGTAAGAGTACTATATTTCAGGATGCAGGATCTCTCTTAATATTTCTTTTTCTTTTTTTTAGTATAATAGAGTAATGATTATTGAGCATCTATTCTTAGCAAATAGTGTACTTGAACTCTATGGGTGCTAAAATAAATAAAACACCATCACTCTGTCTAGAGAGCATGCAGCTTCGAGGTCATATAAACTGTGTCTGATAAAATCTAAAAGCCACAACATTGTAGGGCTATGCACCAAAATTTAGAGAAGTAGAGATAGAAGTGATCCCAGGAATCAAGAAATATGTTGGAGAACACAAGACATACGATTAGAAGCTAAGTGACTGAGTCAATGAGTTAAGATAAGCAAAGATAGCAAAGCTATTCCAGGTAGAAAATGTATTATGGAAGGTGCCAGAAGAAAGGATCTGCATCATACACGTGCATAATGATTCTCAAACTTGAGTGAACATCAGAATTGCATGGAACGCTTGTAAAGCAGACTGTTGGTCTCCACTCTGAGAGTTTCTGATTTATAGGTCTAGGTAGGGGCTTGAGAATTCCATCTCGACTTCCCAAGTACAGCTGATCCTGCAGGTCTGAGAACTTTACTTTGGTAAACATTGCTGTTCCAAGTGTTCATTTGACTTGTCCCAGTTTTGCAGTTTTGTGAAATACAGATTTGAAGGAGATAAGGGAGATTTGTGGGGATCCCAAGCAATTGTCCAGGAGTCAACTGTGAAGAGCCTGGGCAGATCAGTGGGTGTCAGAGTTGTTTGCACGACTATAATAAACCACCATAGACTGGTTAGTTCATAAATAGTAGAAGTTTATATCTCATACTTCTGAAGCCTTGGAGGACCATGATCAAGGTACTAGCATACCTGGTGTCTGATGAGGGTTTATTTCCTGGTTCACAGATGGCATTTTCTCTCTCTGTCCTCACATGATAGAAAGGGCCAGCTGGATCGCAGGATTCTCTCTTTTTTTTTTTTTTTTTTTGTTTGTGGTACCGGGGATTGAACGCAGGGGCGTTCTACCTCCGCGCTACCCCCCGGCCCTATTTTTATACTTTATTTTGAAACCGGGTCTCATGAAGTTGTGGAGGGCCTCACTAGGTAGAGAGAGACAGAGAGAGAGAGAGAGAGAGAGACAGAGAGAGACAGAGAGAGAGAGAGAGAGAGAGACAGCTGAAGCTGGCAGCGAACCCGGATCCTCTGGTCTCCGCCTCCCAAAATACTGGGATTACAAGCATGCGCCACCACGCCCGGCCAGGAGTCTCTTTTATAAAAGTATTAATCCAAATAATTAAGGCTCTACCCTCATCAGAGAACCACTCCCAAAAAAGCCTCTACTCCCAATACTATCATCTTGGGAGTTAGGATTTCAACATATCACTTTGGGTAAGACACGAATTTTCAGACCTTAGCAATAGCTATAGAGATGAAAGAATGGATTGAAAATAGTTAAAACATATGAGAGAAGGAACTTTTTTTATATTTAGTAGCAGTGATGAAAGAAAAAACTAGGATGTCAAAGCTTTTAAATTTTATGTACTGATGGTTGTGCTATGTCATGAAAAAAATGGAATATAGGCCAAGGAAATGATAAAGAGAAAAGACGATGAGCTCAAAATTATATCTATTGATACAGAAAGGGTGAAGATGTTCAGTGCATGTGACCTTCAGGTGTAAAATTCAAGAATTCTAAAGTTCAAGAATGTTATGGCAAAGAAATATACATTTGATTGTGGTCAGCAAAGATGGTAATTAGGAGCAGCTACAACCAAGTAAGGAGGAGGAAAATGTTTAGAATTACAATGTTTAGAGTTACATTGAGGTACATAGAGATGGGTTAGAAAAATATTATTTTCCCAGAAGACAAATAAATAAACAATTCCAAAAAGGGATGAAACTACTTTTTAAAGTATCAATATAGTGGCAATAGAGTGGACATTTCTGTAGTTGTTAGAAAATTTTCTGAGAAATGATGGGGTAGAAAGGAGACAGGATTTGGATTGAGAAATTAGCAACTGTTGGTATAATTTACTTTTAAGAAATAGGACTGTTATGAAAGCAGAAACTGGGACAGAGATGTTCTCAAAACAAATTGAGTTAACGCTTAAAATATTAAGGTACCTTATTATATATTCTATATATATAAATCTGTCATGGTAATTGTTCAGGGAACTTTTTAATAGTGAAAGAGTGCTGAACATCAGGTTAAATGATTTGCACTTGGTATTGCATACCCTGCCCAACTTATACCAAATTTGCATGCAAAATACTTGAAACAATTAGCCTACTTAGGAACTGTAGTACTTATTCTATAAATGCCAAACACCCAGGTAATTTCAGTATAGCCTGCAATAGATTACTCGGAGATTTCATCCAATTAAGTTAGAACCAAATTGGTTTCTTTTTTACCTGGAGATTCTTCTGGAGTTGGGCTATGGGAATTTTTTTTTTTTTTTTTTTTTTTTTTTTTTAGAGAATTTGAGTTTTATTCTGGTACAACAGGGATACAGTGCATCGGAGGTCTTTATGTTAACTCGCTGCACATTTGTTTCTTTTTTTTTTTTT
>PVJS01020633.1:0-32368 GCA_004027185.1 Glis glis | reverse complement strand
CCCCACCTCCCTGGCAGGTTCTAAAAGAATCTGAGAATTCTTCTCCCCAGAGAGTGAACAGTACTTCATTATCAGTTTGGACTAACTAGTCAAATACTCTTGACTTACTGCAGAGTGGGAGTTTATACAATCAAAGGGAAGAAATCCCAGAGGGAAGTCCAACTGAGGAAAGGCTAAAGCCCTGGAACTGGAGCTCCTATAATGGAGGAATAGGCAAAAACGGGGGAAAGGGACCATGGTGACCAGGGAACTAGTCCAGGCCTCAGCTTCCTATTTTTCAAAAGAGAAACCTCAAGACTAGGAATTTAGCTTTCCCTTCAATCACTTTGAATCTGAAAACGAGGCTTTTGCACTTGAGCTTTCTAAAGTTCTTGGAAAGTCTAGATTAGGGCTATAGAATACTTGTTCATTTGTTGCATCTGGCCCAGAACACTTGCACTTTTATAAGAAAGGTTCTTTTCTCTTCATCAGAATTTTGGCTTTACATTTGCCTTATGAGTCTCTAGGAATGACCCTGTGCGGGGGCTGAAAGAACTCTGTCCTATGGTTTCTGGTTAACATGGGTCAAATTGTCTAGCTAATATTAGTAATCATTTGCTTTTGAGACTATAGGGTCTTCTTATGCTGCCAACTCCCAAAAGTCAGGAATTAAGTCAGGACTACTATCTACTGCTGGGTCTTGGTGTCTGAACACAAGCATATTCAGTAAATACTTCCTTTTAAAAAACAAATCTGGCTTCCCAATTTCGGCAGTTTCCTTACTTTCAGACTCATCACTATAAACTGCAGGTTGAATATCCCTTACACAAAATGCTAGCAACCATAGTGTTTAGGACTTCAGTTTTATCCCCCAGATTTTGGAATATTTGCATAAGTATAATGAGCTATCTTGAGGATGGAACCCAAGTCGAAACACAAAATTAATCTAATATGCATAAAAATGTGTAGTCTGAAGGTAATTTTACATGATATTTTTAATAGTCTTGGGCATGAAAGAAAAGTTTCATTTTGTGGTATCATGTTGGTGCTCAAAAATTTTTGGATTTGGAGCATCCAAATTCCGATTTGGTGAGATTCAACCTATACTATCGAGATCTGTAAACATCTGTGGCCCTGAAGCCACTGCTGGTGGGCAGAAAGATGCACCAGAACTATCTCAAGTGTTGGCCACTGATGCTCTTCAGAAGTTTTCATGTCTAGTGTTTCTCAACCTTTGGGCAGTAGACTATTTGGTTCAGAAGCATCCAATTCTACTCCATGCTTTTAGTTAAATAGGCCCATATTCACTCTGGTGGGTTTATGGAATAATACCGTAGCCATTTCTGGATAGAAATTCCATTTCTTGGAATAAGAGAAATCACCTTAACATTACCATCTACATACTGCTACACTGTCAACAGAAAGCATGTCAATGGCTACTGTTGACTACTGCTCTCAAATCCATCAACCTCAGGATGGAAAAACTGATGATAATTAATAGATAATTCTGAGGGTTCTAAGAGACCCAGGCAGGCATTCTTTAAAGCAGCTCATCAGACTTGAGTGCATATATATCAAAGGCATGGTGCTGCATTATGCAGAGTGAGTGATAGATCCCACCAGCCCTACCCAGAGGTGGATAGCAGACAAACTAATCCTCAGCCAAATACTAGTACTAGGGATAAGTAGCTTTTGGCTTGCATTATTATCATTAAAACAAAATACTACCATTCAAATGAGGCTTTTCTAACAACTCTACTGTACAAAGTAACTCCCTGGCAATGAAGTTCAGGTAAAAAACTTCAGTTTGTACAGACCATGGGCTGTGAGCCACATTAAAATAGACCTTTTTTGGATTATGTAGATAAGACATAACAGCCCCTTTCTCAGAGTACTTTTTCACCTGCAAATGGGCCTTTAAGAATTAAGTAAACCTTTGATGCCTCTTTCCTGAAACCACACAGTAACATGAAACAAAATGAAAGAAACAAAGGACTATGCGGAGTAGGATCTTTCCTCATTTACTATCCCTGAATAGAAGCAGACTCTTTTTCTTGGCCAAGAATCAGACAACTTCGGAACAACTCACCATCGTAGTAAAACTTGACACTCTCCGGAAGAGGCTCATATGGTGGAGCAAACACAGGACCTTTATGTTCTAGGAATTTCCACTTGATGCCTTCAGGATAGCGTTCTTCTTCCCACCTTTCAAAGAAAGGCACAACTTCATTTAGTGATCACCTTGCCTAATATAGAAATCACCAACTATTAAATGCCAAAATAACCATCCGTCCAACTGACTGGTCTTCTTTCAAGGTATGGATCAAAATAGTGTCTTTCTCCTTGAAAACAGCCAGCAGTCACAAGGAAGATCGAATACTTAGGTGAATGCAGGAAAATACACTTCAACAATTCAGTTCAAGGATAGTGGGTATTAATGATCATCACTCAAGGAGTTCAGTAACAAATGGGGGACTATAGAAATGCAAAGAGTTGTTGCACCACCATCCTGTAACAAAATAGTATACATTACAGAGTTGTTATTTATGCTGTTGATATATAGGAAAAAGCTTTCCTAGAGTAGGGATGCCAAATAAAGGTACAGGAGGAAAACAACCATCCAGGAAAGTACATAATGTAACAAAACAAAACAAAAAAAAACCAGAAATAGTAGTTCAACTGGGGTAAACTAAGTTTAAGTTTATGGGTTAGCAGGGTGTGGTGGCATATGCTTGTAATCCCAGTACTTGGGAGGCGGAGACCGGAGGATCACAGGTTTGCGGCCAGCCTCAGCTACTTAGTGAGGCCCTCCCCAACTTTGTGAGACCCGGTCTCAAAATAAACTATAAAAACTAGGGCCGGGGGTGTAGCTCGGAGGTAGAATGCTCCTGGGTTCAATCCCCAGTTCCGCAAAAAAAAGTTTATGGGTTATCCAAAACTATCTAGCAGACCCTGACAAATCAATCTAAAATTTCAGGGAAACAAGTTTTTGGAACATTTTTATTTGAAAAAATGACCAAACCTACAAAGGATAATATAATGAACACACACCTAAACACACACACACACACACACACACACACACACACACACACAAAATCTGCCAATATTTTGGTAAATTTCCTATTTTGGCTGAACCATTTCAAAGCTAACTGCAGATATTTAATTTGATATTTCACAATATTTCAGCAAGTATCTCCATAAAAATTATATTCTCCCATATTACTATAATATTATCCATCTAATAAGATCAATAATTTCTTAGTATCACTCAAACATTGTCAGATTAGTAACTTCCCAGTGGTATCCAAAATATATTTTATAGACCAGAATCTAATTAAGGTTCATGTATTACAATTGATGGATGTCTCCCAAGTTTCCTTTTCTCTCAAATAGACCTTATTGACAACCTCGCTATTTTTACTTTTAAGAGTTAGCCAGATAGAATTTATCTTACATCTAGAAAAATTTAAAACTTCACAAATTCTTTGTTTTTTTTTTTTGCAGTACTGGGGATTGAACCCAGGGGAATTCTACCTCCGGGTTATACCCCCAGCCCTATTTTTTATTCTTTATTTTGAAACTGGGTCTCACTAAGTTGCAGAGGGCCTCACTAAGTAGCTGAGGCTGGCCGCAAACGCGGATCCTCTGGTCTCAGCCTCCCAAGTACTGGGATTACAAGTGTGAGCCACCACGCCCGGCTAAAACTTAACAAATTCTAATCTTCACTATTTCTGCCTTAAACAAAAGAATCAATTATGCATACCCTATTATTTCTATTAAAACTTCCAAGTCCAATACTAGGAGGTTTGTTTTTGGTGGTGCTGGAGATTGAACCCAGGGCCTTATGCATGCCAGGCAAGTAAGTGCTCAACCACTGAATTGTATTCCCAACCCCCAAGTCCAATAAAGTTAAAAAACATCAAATGAAAATTACCTGCATCAAGTCATGCTGTAACAATAGTATAACTAGAAAACTAAATCTATATATATGCTCATGGTCATCTGATTTTCAACAAGAGTGCGTAAGATCACTCAAGGGGGAAATGACACTTTTCAACAACGAGAACAATGCTGTGTATCTACCTTACACTATATATAAATATTAACTCAAAATGAACTAAAGACCTAAATACAAGAGCAGAAAATAAAACCTTTAGAAGAAAATAAAGGAGAAAAGCTTCACAACATTCGATTTGGCATGATTTTTTGGACATGATACCAAGAGCAAGGATGACAAAAAGAAAAATAAATTGGATTACATCAAAATTACAAAGTCCCTGTGTCAAAGGACATATTAGAGAGAGTGAAATATAACCCACAGAACAGAGGAAAATATTTGAAAATCATGTATCTGATAAAGGGTTAGCACCCAGAATATAGAAAGAGCTCCTTGCCTGGCACAGTGGCATGTGCCTGTAGTCCCAGCTATTTAGGAGGCTGAGGCAAAATGATTGCTTAAGCCCAGGAGTTTGAGGACAGCCTGGGCAACATAGGTCGACCTGGTTTCTTAAAAAACAAAACAAGAACCTCAAAGAACTCCTACAACTAAATAACAAAAAGCAAATAAACAAGTAAAAAATGGGCAAAGAACTTGTAATATACATTTCTCTAAAGAAGATACACAAATGAGCAATAAGGACCTGAAAAAATGTTCAACATCACTAATCATTAAGGGAAATGCAAATCAAAGCCACAACGAGATAGCACTCTCACTCATTAGGATGGCAGCAGAACAAAACAAGTTGGTTATGTGGAGTTACAGGGTGTGGAGAAGCTAGAACCATTAGGTACTCTGAAGGGAATGGTATGACTGTTGTAGAAAAACAGTAGGGTAGTTCCTTAAAAAACTAAACAGTGAGCATATGACCTAGCAATTCTATTTTTAGGAATATACCCCCCAAAAAAACTGAACACAGGTTGTGTGTGTGTGTGTGTGTTAGTTACTGGGGGTTGAATCCAGCGGCATTCTGCCTCTGAGCTATACCCCCAACCCCATTTTATTTTGAAACAGGGTCTCACTAGGTTGCTGAGGCTGTCTCCCCACCCCCCCTTTGGTTCTGGGGATTGAACACATGGGTGTTCTACCTCTGAGCTACACTCTGAGTCCTTTTTAAATTTTTTATTTTGAAACAGGTCTTGCTAAATTGCTGAGGCTGCCCTCAAACCTGGGATCCTCCTGTCTCAGCCTCCCAAGTACTGGGATTACAGGCATGGGCCACCACACTGGGCTTTTAAGACTGTCCTTGAACCTGTGATCCTCCTCCCTCAGCCTCCCATGTTCCATCATGCCTGGATGAAAACAGGTCTTCATCAAATACTTGTAGCACTATTTGCAACAGTCAAAGGTGGAAACAACCCAAGTGTCCATGGACATATAAATGGATAAACAAATTATGATATGTATATATGTATATATACATACACATCATATATATATACACACATCATACACACACACACTCACACACACAATGGAATATTATTTGGCCATAGAAGGAAATTATAACACATATTGCAACACAGATGAACCGTCAGGATATTTTCTTAAGCAAAATAAACTAGTCAAAAATGAACAAATATTATATGATTCCACTTATATGGGTCCATAGAACAGTCAAATTCATAGACAGAAAACAGAGTGGTGGTTACCAGGAGCTACAGCATGAGGGGAGCTGGGGATTAGTATTTAATGGCATCAAAGATTTAGTTTTGCAAGACAAAAGGAGTTCTAGAGATAGATGGCGGTGGTCATGGTTGCACAACAATATAAATATACTTAA
Organism: Glis glis; assembly: GCA_004027185.1. NCBI lineage: Eukaryota > Metazoa > Chordata > Mammalia > Rodentia > Gliridae > Glis > Glis glis. Next base: position 26,606 of record PVJS01020633.1, on the reverse strand, counting down.
TGCCAATGAACTGTACATCTAGAAATAATTAAAAAGGCGTGGCGGTGCACACCTGTAATCCCACTTGGAAGGCTGAGACAGGTTCAAGGTCAGCCTCAACAACTTAGTGAGACCCTGTTTCAAAATTAAAAAATAAAATGGGCCTGGGAGTACAGCTTCTGAATGCCCCTGGGTTCAATCTCCATTACCAAAATAAAGTAATTAAAATGATAAATTTTATGTGTATTTTAAATACAAATTTAAATAAAAAATTAAAAACTAAAGATTTAAATATTTTTTAAAGTAAAGATTTAATAAAATCTTACACCTGGAGCATTAAAGAAGGAGCATTAAAGATCTCTCATAATCGACCAACTTCTTTACAGATAGGAAGTTGGCAGCAGTGGGTGACAAAGAAAGGCCTAGATTCAGGAACTCGCCCAACTCCAGAGTGTACGACTCTCCAAGTCAGAGAACACATACACCACATGCATGCCCATCTGTTGTGGCAGTCACAAAGTTAACTGTCAGGGGATTCAGAATGCCATGCTTTCCCTAATGGACAGGACTTGCCTAACATTCTTCTCATTGACTCCAGTGTTTCTAAATTGAAACTCTAAACTGTTTTTGCAATTCCGCTGACTTCAACATGGTTTATCCTTAAGACCTACAGCAACTTCTTTACCATTGCAAATAAAGAGATTCAACGAATCACTGAACATTAAACTTCAGTTTAAACAAAAAGAACATACCCTCCAATAAGCTGATCGATACTGGACTGACAAATCATACAGTGTTGGTCTTTCAGGCCTCTTATCAGTGCTTACTCTTCCCCCCAAATTAAGAAAGTCATGTACTAAGACATCAAAATGCCTTCTCTATTATGGTGGATTGGCTTCTATATCCAAGTTAAGTAGCAAGGCTATAATAAAATTTGCCTGAAAAGGGGAAGGTGGAGGAAAGCTAGAAATGTGTGTAAGACAGAAAAGTAAATTCCACATGCTTTTTGAAATTAAGTTCCCTTGGAGCTAAAAAGCACCTCATAGCACAGTGTAACATCCCTATAATTAAAAAAAATAAATAAATAAAAGTCACATATTATAGCTTTCTGGAATTAAGTTTCTCTGATTTGAGGAGAATATCAATAATTTATACTAAGTTTCTTTTTTTTGTGGTACTGGGGATGGAATCCAGGGGCATTCTACCTCTGAGCTCCACCCTCAGCCCTACTTTTTATTCTTTATTTTGAAACAGGGTCTCACTAAGTTGCGGAGGGCCTCACTAAGTAGCTGAGGCTGGGCGGGAACCTGGATCCTCTGGTCTCAGCCTCCCAAGTACTGGGATTACAAGTGTGCGCCACCACTTCCAGCTTTCTTTAAGTTTCTTACCATTATCAATTATGGTATTCATGAGCCCTGATCTTTCAACACTAATTCCTTACATTATTATTATTTATTTATGTGTGTGTGTGTGTGTGTGTGTGTGTGTGTGTGTGTGTGTGTTACTGGGGATTGAACCCAGGGGCTTTCAACCTCTGAGCTATACCCCCAGCCCTATTTTTTTATTCTTTATTTTGAAATAGGGTCCTACTAAGTTGCATAGGGCCTCACTAAGTAGGTGAGGCTGGCCGGGAACCTGCGATCCTCCTGTCTTGGCCTCCCAAGGAATTGGATTACAAGCATGTGCCACCACCCGGCTTTCCTTACATTATACTCCTAACTTCTTACATTTTCTCTTTCCCAAGAGCCTCAAACTCCATTGAAAGTCACACCTAAACTCCCCAGTTTCTAAGTCTTTTTGTGAAGAATCAACTATTTAGAATTAAATTGGGACTTAGGTTTCAACAGGTCACTCCTGACACAAAAGTGTACTTAACCCAACATAGAGCTGAAACCCTATATAGCTACAGCAGGCTAACAGTTAAAATCTGGGTTCACCTGGGATGAGATTTTCATGGATGAGTTTAAGCATACTGTCACCACGTCTAACATTGTTTTTATGGGGAAAATGTGATAAAGCAAAGAATCCCAAAGGGACCTTGGACCATTTTCCCATGTTCACAATTACCAAACACAGGGACACAAGTATCAGAGTAAGTTGTATTTTTTGGTCAGGAAGAATGTTATCTGTAGATTTCAGAGGAAGGCAAAAAAAGTCTGCACATTTATCAAACTGGTCTAGTGTAATTCTTTCAGTGAAAGAGTAAGAATAATAGGAAAAATGAGAGTATATGCCATTTAAGTTCCCCAAACTAGGCCACTGGTGGAAGTAAATGAGGACTTCAGAGCACCACAGGCAGCCTCTAGCTATCAGTTAGGAAGCTATTTATTTGTATTCTCTATTTCCAAAAACTTACAGTGTGACATCAGGCATTATGTTTGAAAAGAATCTGCAAAGTTGAACAATCAAGACTTGAGAAAAGCAATCATTAGAAGCTGTAGCAAAGCCAGGTGTGGTGGCATAGGCTTGTAATCCCAGTCCTTGGGAGGCTGACACAGGAGGATCACAGGTTCGTGGCCAGCCTCAGCTACTTAGTGAGGCCCTCTGCATCTCAGTGAGACCCTGTTTCAAAATAAAGAATAAAAAATAGGGCTGGGGGTATAGCTCAGAAGTAGAATGCCTCTGGGTTCAATCCCCAGTACCGCAAAAAGAAAAAGAAAAAAAAAAAAAAAAAACGCTGTAGCAAAGAACTGCTCATTCCCAAACCAACCATTTTTAAAAGTTTAACCACAGCCCCTCTGAGTCAAAACAAGAATATAAACCAGAGTCATGGTCTCCCAGAGGTAATACGTGTAGCAACACTATACTTATTTCAACCACAAAGGCAAAATTAGGTTACTAACCCTTCAAGGGCACCTAATTCTATACACACACAGGCTGAACCAGGGTAAGAATATATCTGCCTTGGGCGCAACAAAAGCAAAAGCTCAGAAAGAAGGGAGACAGCAGGGGGCTCCTAATGACAAAGAAACCCAACACACACTTACTGAGCACCAACCACAGGTCCCTGAGAGATGCAACAGACTGATGAATTGCTAACTCACCATTCTCATGACTCCAATAATAATCCCCAATTAGCCGGGCGTGGTGGTGCACGCTTGTAATCCCAGTACTTTTGGGAGGCGGAGACCAGAGGATCCGGGTTCGCGGCCAGCCTCAGCTCTCTCTCTCTCTCTCTCTCTCTCTCTCCCCCCCTACTTAGTGAGGCCCTCCGCAACTTCGTGAGACCCGGTTTCAAAATAAAGTATAAAAAATAGGGCTGGGGGTGTAGCGCGGAGGTAGAACGCCCCTGCGTTCAATCCCCGGTACCGCCAAAAAAAAAAAAAAAAAATCCCCAATTTACATACCTATTTATTTTGTGGTACTGGGAGTAGAACCCAGGGGTGTTCTACTTCTGAGCTACACTCCCTGCCCTTTTTGTTATTTTGAAACAGAGTCTCACTAAGTTTTGAGGCTGGCCACGACTTGTGATCCTCTGGTCTCAGCCTCCCAAGTACTGAGATTATAGGCCTGCACCACGGCACCCGGTTATTTATTTTATTTTAAAAAATTGTTTTATTAAAGGTCATAAAAACCTTTCACTACTCCATGAACAAACTCTGAGAAAGAACACTGAAAACCTTTGATTAATTTGAAAGAAAAAATGATATTAAAAACAAGGAAAATAAAACCACGTTCTTTTTTTTATATAACTCTGACCTCTGGAAAGACCCTTCCCTTTTAACTCCAAGATGTCACACCAACATGCTAGTCACTGCGTGACCACATTTCTACTCTGCTGCTCCCAGCCACCTTCACAGGCACTACTCTCTGCTCCCTCAGAGGTGCTGGGGGTATCACTATTCTAAATGATAACAGAGAATAAATGTATACAAATGGGTCTGGAAGTCACTGTGAATAGATTACCTCAAAGCTAGAAAGGAAAATGGGAATGAAGAGAAGTAAAGGAAACTTTCATTTTTAATACAAATCATGAATTACTGCTATAGTAATTAAATGATACAAAATTCTATGAAAAATAAGCATTAAAAGTATGTGCCTATTTCAAAATTTTTAAACTAGAAAATAAAAGTTCCTCACCTAAGCACACCTATCCAAAATAATCTGACTGCTAAATTGCCCTCCATAAAGACTGGGGACTCTTCACTCCCACAGGGAAGGAGAATGCCTGTTTCTCCTATTCACAACTTTAGGTACTTTCACTTACTAATGTTACCAATTGGAGAGGTATTGAATAAAAAGATGTATCATTTGTTAGTTTTCCTTGCATCTTTGATTTGTTACTATGTTTATTAACAATTTGTTTTCTTTAATGAACTGGCTATTTCTTTCATGTACATCTTTAAAAAGGTGGGTTTTTTTTTTTTTGCTGAATTAGGGATGGAACTCAGGGGCATTCTACCTCTAAGCTCCACCCCCAGCCCTATTTTTTATTCTTTATTTTGAAATAGGGTCTCACTAACTTGTAGAGGGCCTAAGTAACAAAGGCTGGCTGCAAACCCAAATCCTCTGGTCTCAGCCTCCCAAGTACTGGGATTACAAGCGTGCGCCACCAAGCTTTTTTTCACATTAGGAACTTTTTTCACATTAGGAACATTAACGTTTTGTATTACAAATACATCCCTTAAGATATTTTCTTAATGGCTTGAAGTTGTCTGTTTGCCATATGGAAAATTCCAATTCTGATATATCAAATTTATAATTATTTCCTTATGGCTCTATGTTTTGCTTCAAAAGATCATTACTATTCTATAGTTATGCAAACATTCACCCAGGTTTTCTTGTGGAGGTCTCTTGCTGTTGTTCTTGTTATATAAAATAGGCATCTTTCCAACATGATAGAATAAAATACTTTTTGTATCTTTTTTTTTTTTTGCAGTACTGGGGATTGAACCCAGGGACATTCTACCTCTGAGCTACACCCTCAGCCATTTGTTATTTGGAAACAGGGTCTCACTAAATTGTGGAGGGCCTCACTAGGTAGCTGAGGCTGGCCGCAAACCCGGATCCTCCGGTCTTGGCTTCCCACGTACTGGGATTACAAGCGTGCGCCACCATGCCGGGCTTCCTATCATTTTTTTTTGGGGGGGAGGGCGGTACAGGGGATTGAACCCAGGGGCATTCTACCTCTGGGCTACAACCCCACCCCTATTTTTTATTCTTTATTTTGAAACAGGGTCTCACTAAGTTGTGGAGGGCCTAAGTAGCTAAGGTTGGCCACGAACTCGGACCCTCCGGTCTCTACCTCCCAAGTACTGGGATTACAAGCGTGTGCCACCAAGCCCAGCTCTATCATTTTAAATTCATTTACAATACCAATAAGAAACTGTACCTTTCAAAAATCTAGAACAAAATATATTGAAAGTTCTCACCATGAAGAAATGATAAATGTTTGAGTAGATGTGCTTAACCTGATTTAAACATTAGCCAATGTATACATGCATTAAAGCATCATGTTATCTCACAAATATGTAAACTTTTTATGTTTTTATATATCAGTTAAAAATAAATTTAAGTGGAATAAATAAGTGCACTTAAACTTTCTTCATATACTAAATTTCCATCCATACATAGGCTACTTCTATGGTTCATTCTGTTCAATGGGCTGGGATCTAGTTTTGAGATCCAATAGGCTTACAGCTAGTTAATGATTTCACTGGAATCTGGAAAACTTATCTCAGATGATATTCTAGAAATCCTTTAAGTACTTTCCCCCAGTCTATTAACTTTAATAACTCAACGTTCTTGCTTAATTAGGTTGTGCAAGAGAAGCCCTGACATCTCAACCCAGGCTGAGAGGTTACCATTTCCACTTCTGCTCTTCTTCTTTCTTCGGCTTCTTTTTCTTGTTATCTGGCTCAGGAACTTTTTTATCTTTATCTTTATTCTTGGGTTTTTTCAATTTACCATCCTACAAAGAAATATGGTAAGAAAACAAATAAGAACTGATCATACTTCTGGCGGTAGTTTTTGGGAGCTATTAGGAAGAAAAACTGTAATCATAGAATATTAAAACTGGACAGGATCTGATGTCTAACCCTCTCCTTTGACAGATGAATAAAGTTTACTGGGACTTTATAATGGAGCATCATTTCCTAAAATTCCCTGACAAATGACTACATAGGAAAGTAGTTTAAAACACTCATTCTGGTGGGGAAGAGCCTGGAAAAGTGTATTTTTTTTGAATCTCAGGGGAGTTGGGCAAAGGACTGTTACAGAAAGTAATCCTGGTGTATTTTCCACACATGTGTTTTCCTCACTTGTTTTTAAAAAAGACTTATCTTTAAATCTCTTCAAATACAATTTAAAAATGGATGCAAGAGACCATACATTGGATATTTAATATTCAATATGAAAGAAAATTCCAATTCAGTAGGGAATACTTTCTATCACTGCTGCTTGTACACATTAGCCACATGAAGTAATATAATAGGCAAGTGTTTGGGAGGTCTAAAAATGAATATTGACTTTTATGGTGCTATTTCTCTATGGCTCTTCTTTGAACTCTGAACATATAGAATAGATCATGGTGGCACAATAAAAGCAATCAAACCAAATGAGTGCCATTCACCAGTATAGGAAGTTAAATTTCAAAACAAACACACACCTAGACAAAAATATGACATTCAACAAGTAGAGGTCTCACTCAACAGAATCTGAACTCTTTTTTTTTTTTGTGGTACTGAGGATTGAACCCAGGGGCAATCTATCTCTGAGCTATACCCCCAGCCCTATTTTTTATTCTTTATTTTGAAACAGGGTCTCACTAAAGTTGCAGAGGGCCTCACTAAGTAGCTGAGGCTGGCAGCGACCCTGCGATCCTCCTGTCTCAGCCTCCCAAGTACTGGGATTACAAGCGTGAGCCACCACGCCTGGCTCTGAACTTTTTTGAAGAATATTTCCTAGCTATTTGAATATAATATGAGTTTTTACTCAAGTTTTATATACTAATGGAAGTGGCTTAGAATCACCTTAAAATCAATTACAGAATGGCAGCTCTGGAAAGAATTGTCTCAACAGTTTGGTTTGACCTCTTCTGATTATAACCAAGGAAACTTTGAAAAAAAAGGTCTTTCCACTTCATCAAGGTCATATAGCTGTTACTGACCATGAGAGTCTAAGTTTACAAGAAAAATAATAGAAAGTGACTCATGGGAATGACTGGAATAAACTCTCTAGGACTACCTGATAGGATCAAGATAAGGATAAACTCAAGGTCTATAGGCAAATCCCTTTTAGGGTAGAAGGAAGGAAGGAGAAAGCTATAGTACCACACATATTTTAAAATAGGCATGGAGAATATAAAAGTGTAAGTATGTTTGGGAGGAAAGGGCACTAAAGGATCACTTTAATTCAGATACTGTTTACTATTTAGGCTGAAACACACCACAGAAAAGGGAAATGTTTTTTCAGTTAAGACATTCTCTGAACAGCTGTTTTTTTTTTTTTTTTTTTTTTGCGGAACCAGAGATTGAACGCGGGGGCATTCAATCTCCGCGCTACGCCCCCGGCCCTATTTTTTATACTTTATTTTGAAACCGGGTCTCACGAAGTTGCAGAAGGCCTTACTAAGGATATATATATATATAGAGAGAGAGAGAGAGAGAGAGGGAGAGAGAGATAGAGGGAGAGACAGAGAGAGCGCTGAGGCTGGCCGCGAACCCGGATCCTCCGGTCTCCGCCTCCCAAAGTACTGGGATTACAAGTGTGTGCCACCACGCCCGGCCCTCTGAACAGCTTCTAAACAGGCATGCAGATGGTCCCATCAGGAAACTACTGGCTACATTGTATGTTTTCAAGCCTCAAATTGTGATAATCAGTAACTGAAAGACTTCAGAACAATTCCCAGAAATGAAAAAAAGCATAGCCAAGGAGTGAGGTTTAATGACGGATTCTGCCATCTGGAGACTGTCACAATGAGGCTGTGTATTAATTCATAGAGTCTTTTAGCCTGCATTTTCCCCCTATAGTGAGAAGGCTACTGAACAGAATAATAAAAAAGGAATTCAACTAATCTTTTCTCCAAATGGTATAACAAACTGAAAAGGTATTATTTGGATAAATGTAATATAAACATAAATGTAATATACACATAAAAGCAAGAGAATGCATGAAGAGCTCAAGTTTTACATTTCTTTTTGCCTAGTCTGTACTGATTATCTAAATGAAAGTGGAGTGACTGGCTACCAGAATCATTACTCAACATTTCATTCTCAATTCCCCGAATTGGCTCTTATTAACTTGAATTTCTGCCAAGAACAGACTAATTATCAGAAAAACTACAATTTTCTAAATTCAGGCCCTGATTATCTCTCTATGACTTATATAACTCGTTAATATTTTTAATATGATCTCATTAAAGACTTTTCTTCTCCCTTCTTGTGGAGTTAAAGGATCAACACAGTTATCCTAAGAGGCAGGGTAACACAGTAGCTAATGGGCTGGCTCTGGAATCAGACTGCATGAGATCAAATTATGGCTTTACCAAATGACTCAACCTCTCTATTCCTCAGTTTCTGCCTATGCCAAATGGGGATAATAGTAGGGATGTTCATCTCTTACAGTTGTGATAAGGATTAAGTGGAAATAAATAAATATCATGTAGAATACTACCTGGGTCACACAGTAAACACCTATTAGTTGTGAATATTAGTATTATTCTTATTACTTAATATGATAAATTATGCTCTTAGGACTCGCTGCCCTTACTATCATCATCTTTACTGCTAGTACTTCAAGCTATTCACACTTGTGACCCCATTTTGTCCACAACAGTAGCTAACCTCAAATTCAGCCTAAGAGATAAGAATGTACACAATCCCTTCTCTTAGGAGAGGACACGTTTAATACCCATGTGAATTTCTCACATCTTTTCTTGAATTACTTGCTAACAACTTTTTAGTTCAAGAAATCAAAAGTGTTAAAGGAGAAACTATATTATATTTTAAAGCTACCATATATATCAAACAGAATACTTTAAAAAGTGCCTGAACTGAACTGAGATTTTAAGGAAGGTTATAATCGAAAAGAAGAAATTAAGGAGAAAGAGCATGTGTGTTCCAGATAGAAGAAACAGCATGTGCTACATAAAGCTCTGAATCAAAGAAGAATTTGGTACAGAAAAGAAACAAAAGAGGCCAGTGTGACTGGAACAAGGTGAACTCAAGAAGAACAAGCAGAAATAAGGCACAGGTGCAGGGGCTGGAATAACAGGAGTTGTGGTTAAGAGATCGGATTCAGCCTATGTCCCAGCAGGCACTCATTCAGGACTTTAGAGATGGCTACTCTAAGTGAGTGATGGAAAGGCTTGGCTCGGGGTAAGAGAGCACTAAAAAATTCCTAGGGAAAATTCTTCAGTGTTGTAAGTCAAACTGTAGTTTCTTTTCAACATTTCCTCTGTATAGTTGAAGATGGCATAATTTCTGCAAATTAGTCAGCAGTATGGCAGGATACCCAGGAAGGCAAACAGTAGAATCACTGTTGACTGTGGTTAAGACACTTTGGGGGCTCAGAAAGACCTCAACACAAACAATGCCATAGCTACCACTTGCACGTATATTTTCCCCCAAATGTTACTACTACAATAATCCTATAAATTCCTAAAACTTATTTGCTTTCAGAAGTTGTTTTATGGGAAACTCCCACTTTCAAACTCAATATCCAGAAGGCCCATCTCTTTACTAACCTCTTCTTCCTCTAGTTTTCGTTTCTTCTCCTTCTTGGTATCTTCTGTTTTAATTTTCTTAGGTTTAAAATCAGCACTGAAAATAGGGAACAAGAACACGTGGTTAATGCAATTATGACTCAGGAGTTCTCACCCACAGGATTAGGACCTTCAAACTTCTGGAAGCCTCTGTGGCAGGCATGACTGCTATTATTATTGGCTGGGCATTCTATGGTCAAAAGTAGCAGGAGTAGAGAAAGTAATGAAGGCCAGACCAAGGACCAATAGTCAGAACCCTATACAGAACAAAACAAACAAAGGCCTGGGAGTGAAAAAGGATGGTGGAATATATACAGAAATAGACCCCATTATTAAGATGGAAGTGTACGAACCAAATGCATAGCACAATGGCTACCACACAGTAATAACTTGCTGGAAAGAGGAGGAAATTTTCTACTGAACGAATACAATTGTGAGTTTACAAAGTATTTCCCTACTCCTTTTTCACCCACTTTCTATCATAAGTCATTTGTAAATCCCTGGAACAAAATAAACTATACAAGAAAGACTGAAACTAATGAAAAGAATTTAATTTCACTGATTGAATCTGAGAGATGTACGTGTAAGCCTTAAATACATTCTTTAGGGGGGTACTGAAGATTGAACCCAGGGGCATTCTACCTCTGAGCTACACTCCCAGCCCTATTTTATTTTGAAACAGGGTTGCAATAAGTTGCCAAGGGCCTCCCTAAAGTACTGAGGCTAGCCTTGAACTTGCAATTCTCCTGTCTCAGCTTCTCAAGGACTGGGATTACAGGCATGAGCCACCACGCCTGGCTTAAAATAACCTAAGTAAGAAAGTAAAAGCAATTTTATTACCTCTATACAATGAAACTTTACTTAGAATATATTGAAAGGCAAAGATCCTAGGAAAATTTTATCTATGGTAGCAAGGTAATGATAAAGTAACTTATCTAATTCAAATATCTTTCATCAATTCTCTATTATTTGAAATTTCTTCAATAAATACACATTGCATGAGTGCGTGCATTTTACTAGGAATTGAACCCAGGGGCGTTCTACCTCTGAGCTACACCCCCAGTACTTTTTTTTTTTCCCCTTTGAAACAGGGTCTCTTAAGTTGCTGAGGTTGGCCACAAACCTGTGATCCTCTTGTCTTAGCCTTCCAGGTACTGGGACTATAGGAGTGTGCCACCACACTCAGATCCCTTCTTAATAAGAACACCTTACATTCCATATAAACCCTGGGTACACCAATTATTTGCTTAGCAAATCCTACTTCTCATAATTAAAAGAGAAATCAGTTACCCAGTCCATTTGTCACAAATTCCAATGAGTAAAAGCCAATCAGTGCACTTTCTCTGTATATCATAGACATATATCACATTTATTCTTTAAACACTTGTTTTCGAAAACAAAATTCAAACATTTCTTTTTACCCCCCCAAAAGTCAAAGTATAAATACTCACTCATCCTCATCCCGAGGTCTCTTTAATGGCTTTATATCCTCTTTAGGAGGAGCAAAATAGCCATCATCTTCTGGTTCATCCTTAATTCGTGGTGGGCTAAGAAAAAAAAAAAACTAGTTACTAAGTGCTAGAACAACTACATTATATTAAATAATACAAAGTAGGTATACATCATCTCACTGCAAAGATGCTAATATAAGAGTAACAATGTACATATAATAAATTATAAAGATTTTTGGGAGCACTTTTTCTCATTTAATGCTCACTACGACCCTCTGAAGCGGGTATTACTGTCCTCATTTTAGAGATGAAGAAACAAGATTAGGAGATTCAAGAAAAAGATACCTTACTACAAGTCAGTATTCTTTTCTACTGTATTTTAGCTACTTTGCTAGCAAGACCAAACCAACACTGGGGTAAATCTAAAAAATTTTTTTAATTATGCAAGGGATCCACTATGTATCTGACCCCACAAAAGATCTGGTTATTCTAGCACTCCACAGCTAAAACATAGCTTTTATAGGGGAAAAGAATAAAAATTGATTTCTCAAACTTGATATCTTAAAGTTCCAAAAATCTAGCAATAATGTACACATATATCCAGTTACATGGAAAAATAACCAAGCGGACGAGTTACAACAAGAACAGGGTAAATGCTAAATGAGAAGGCCCAAACCAAACCGAAGTCATGTGAAGTAAAATCTATTCACTGCTCAACTTCTTGCTTAGGTTTACTTACTTTATACATTGAAAAATGCCTCACCATCATTTTTGTTAATTTTTTTGCCTTCTGAATATAAAAAGATGATCCTGTTAAGAGTCTACAGATTTCCAAAGCTGGCAATCCTACCCCCCAAGAGGAGGGGTCACAGATGCTGGACCAATCCCTGGAGATAGTAGCTGCCTCTGAGGGCGCACACCTGTAATCCCAGTAGCTGGGAGGCTGAGACAGGAGGATTGCAGGTTCGAGGACAGCCTCAGCAAGTAGTCAGACTCTCATCAACCTAGCGAGACACTGTTTCAAAATAAAAATAAAAAGGGCTGGGGTGTAGCTCGAAGGTTGAATGGCCCTGGGTTCAATCCCCAGTACCACAAGGTACTGGGGATTCTTTTCCCCTTGAAAAGGTGGCAGAAAGCCAGTAAGTTTGGAAATCTATATGTTAGACAATTTTCTTGAACCAAAAAGAGCAGGAACAAGTTAAAAAAGAAACAAACACAGAAGCCAGCACTCGGTGTCCCTGGAATGTTCCTCCCTGGCCCCACACATCACTTCAAAATGTTACTGCCCTAACTCAGTTCAGGGAATGACCTCCCTACATGAAGCTGCCATCTATGAAGGGGTACATCTAAGCAGTAAGCATCCAGTCTCAGCTGCAAAGTACATTCAAGAGGATAATGTATCCCCACTGTTTCCCCAAAACATATGGGATCCCTTTGCTTGTGACAGAATCTGAATGTTTAAAGAGGTTAACTCTCCTTATTTTAGCACACTCCCAAAGTGCCAACATCTATAGCTATTTTCCAGCCCACCCCAATCACTGACAAAGCCCTAAGCTTAGGTCCAGAAGGAAAGAAACATCGCCGTTTACCAAACTAGCTAAGTAAATACCCGATCCTAGGATGGTCACGGGTGAAATTAAAACCATGTGGGAAGGATTTCTGGGTCTGATGGTAAAACAACTGAGCAGAAAACAACATTCTAGTGAAGCATCTGGATTCTCTATAGACACACAGGCTGGCAAGTAGTCCAGCAAAGTGAGCAGATCAATGCCTTGAAGAGGGTGTTCCAACCTCCTAACCCAGAAAGCCTGAAAACCAACCCATGCTACACACTGAGTCCAAAGACTCTATTCATAGTTTAGTAGAAATCCCAGGCAGTCTCTTGGCAGAGATTAGCCACCCTGTGCCTCAGTCACGTTATCTAAGAAATCAAAATTCCTAAGGTAGCTTGCAGCTTCAATGCTTCCTGAAATTTGTTATTCTGAATTCCTAGGCCAGTTACAAAACATGCCTGAAGAGGGCACCTGCTTCTGTATCTCTAAGGGACAAGAAGTGTATAGTACAATTTTTAAAAACTTTATCAAACAAAACTGAAAGTTAAGTCTCAAGGAAACAAAATTCTTTACACTTTTTTTTTTCAGTACTGGGGACTGAACCTGGGACATTCTACCTCTGAGCTACATCCCTTTTTAGTTTTTGTTTTTGAGAACAGGGTCTCACTAAGCTGCTGAGAGTCTCAGTACACTGCTGAGGCTATCCTCAAACCTGCGATCCTACTGTCTCAGCCTCCCAAATACTGGGATTACAGGCGTGTGCTACCATGTCCAGCTTCTTAAAAAACTTTTTGTCGCCGGGCGTGGTCACCGGGCGTGATGGCGCACGCTTGTAATCCCAGTACTTTGGGGAGGCGGAGACCGTAGGATCCGGGTTCGCGGCCAGCCTCAGCTCTCTCTCTCTCTCTCCCTAGTGAGGCCCTCCGCAACTTTGTGAGACCCGGTTTCAAAAATAAAGTATAAAAAATAGGGCCGGGGGTGTAGCGCGGAGGTAGAACACCCCTGCGTTCAATCCCCGGTACTGCAAAAAAAAAAAAAAAAAAACCACAATTTTTTGTCCTAGTCAACAATGCAAAAACACTTCCAACAATTCCTAACAAATACACTGTTATTTGGTGGAGGGAATGAGGATATATGATCATAAAAGTCTAGTTTTTTAAAGCTAGAGGGGACATTTGGACTTATTTTAGGGAGTTGAGGCTGATGAGGAAAACAGAATAAGGACAAAAACAGTGACTTCTAGAATGTGTAGTTTCCTCTCCGAGAAAACAGACACCCTTTTTTTTTTTTTTTTTTGGTGGCACTAGGGACTGAACCCAGGAGCACTCTACCACTGAGCTATAGCTATGTTCCCAGCTCTCTTATTTTGAGACAGGCTCTCACTATGTTGCCCAGGCTGGCCTTGAACTTTCAATCCTCCTGCCTCAGCCTCATAAGTATTGGATTTACAGGCATGCACGACTGCACCCGGCTAGGAACATATTTCTATCCAAATCTACATCCATCCCCAAAATGTACATCAAGTAAAATTCTATATGAAAGCCTCACAACATAACTAAGGAGAAATTCAGAGTAGGTGGTTTTCAGAAAGTTCCATAATTACTAAGGAGGCTCTTTTTAGAATGATGAAAATATTCTGGAATCAAATAGTGAGGAGGCTGCCTTATTAATATACTAAAAACTGATAAACTATATACTTAAAAAGGCAAATTTTATGGTATGCACAGTATATATAAATTTTTAAAAATCTTCCTGTCAACCTCCACTCAAAATAGCCTTATGGAAAATGTGCTGGTCAGTCTCACTAACTGGCATTCTAGATGTACTCAAGCTGGCTTAGACCAAGTGCTCTCACTGCTAACTTCCTGGGGACCATCCAGGTAACAGATCGATTGTCTTCTAGGTAAGTCTGGATGACACTGCCACATGGACAGCTGCCTGCTGGGCACCTGGAGAAAGGAAAGCCATTGTAGCAGGAGACTTACCTTGAGAAGCCGTTTTCCTTCTCCTTCTTTATTTTTGCATCACCAGAGGCTCTAACCTGAAAGGTAAAACAAGAGCAACTGCTTAGTACTCTGAAAGGACTAAATCTGAAAAAAAAAAAAAAAAAACTCTTAGCATCAACTCTTGGGGCACCTTGAGCCTTGGCTGGCTCTTCTTGCTAGCAAAACTGAATGGGTAAACTAAAGGTCTTGGCATTTCCCAAGACTTGTTTTTGATAATTTTGGGTGAAACTGTCTAGTTGATTAAGAAAGGTTTCCCTTCAAAATGGAAACATTTATCTTTAAATAATGGCAGGTCCCCTTTCCACAGTTAATATATTCCAATCCTGCGGAGTATGCATGATGATGCAAACCTGCAATCCCAGTAACTCAGGAGACTGAGATGGGAGGATCACAGAATTGAGAACAGCCTCAGAAACTTTGAGACCCTATTTAAAAATAAAAAATAATTTAAAAGAGGTCTGGGGGTGTAGCTAGGAGGTAGAGGGTTCAATCCTGAATACCAAATAAATAAATAAATAAATAAAATATATTGTATTCCACAAGGATTTGCCATTGGCAGTAGAGAGAGAAAACTAAAACCACACCAAAACAATTATTTCCTGTCTCCTCTAATTTATGCAAAGTGTACTCACTTTTCCCTTCTGCAACTTTCCATTTTTTAGACTTGTCAGAAGCTCTAGGTCTTTCAAAAACATTCATACATATATACAAAGGGATACATACATACAAATACAAATAATCAGAATATATCCGGAAGGATATAAAACATAATCAGTATGGTGGCTGCCTCTGGTAAGAATGGGGGACAGACAATCAGAAGAGGAGAGGGAGATATCTTCCATATTCCCTATTTCATATTGTCTGAATTTACCAAGTATCAACATTACTTTTCAGAAATTCAAATTTTTAGCCAGGCGTGGTGGCATACATTTGTAATCCCAGTACTTGGGAGGCCGGAGACAGGAGGATTGCAGGTTCATGGCCAGCCTCAGCTACTTAGTAAGGCCCTCTGCAACTCACTAAGTTGCCGTGAAAAAAATAAAAAGAAAATCCCTCAAATTTTTGCTCAGAAAGAAGCTTTAATCAAAAGAAGATCAACAAGACTTCTCCCCCAAAACACAATTAATTTTCCCTAATAAATAAAACTGACTTTTCTAGAAACCCAAAACTTCTTTTTTGTTTATTTGTTTGCTTGTTGGTACTGGGAGCTGAACCCAGGGGCATTCCACCTCTAAGCTACACCCCCAACCCTTTTATTTTTTATTTTGAAACAAGGTCTCACTAAGTTGCTGAGGCTGGCCTTGAACCTGCAATCCTCCAGTCTCAGCCTCCCAAGTACTGGGATTACAGATACCTGCCACCATGCCCAGCTCCCATTACTTAATATATCCATTGGCAATATAAAGTAAATAAGATGAGTAGATCTGTCCTGTGAGGAACATGGTGATATCAAAGGCGTGGTTTTCATAGTGCAAGACAGGTTGCCTCTAAAGTCTCTTGACAGAAACCTTTTCCCTCCAAGCCCAAGGGATCTTACTATGCAATGAAGGTACATTTCATTACCTGCTTTTAAAAGTAAGCAGAATGAAAGTACAGCTGACATCCCTTTTCCCCCCCACTGGAAAGTTCTGTACCTTTTCCTCCTTTCGTTTTTCCTTGTCTCTGTCTTTGTGTTTGTCTTTATGTTTTTCTGAGCTCCCATCTTTGTGTTTGGTTTTTTCCTTTTCTTTGTGTTTCTTTTCAGAATCTTTATGTTCACTGAAAAATAAGACAAAGAGTTATTTAGCCCAGAGTAAGGACCACAAGGGTTCATTTCACAAGATCAACTCACAAGATACCATAAGATTACATGAATCATGGAAACTTAACAATGCTTTAAGAAACAGTCCTAGCCGGGCGTGGTGGCGCACGCTTGTAATCCCAGCACTTGGGAGGCAGAGACCGGAGGGTCCGGGTTCGCGGCCAGCCTCAGCTACTTAGTGAGGCCCCCTGCAACTTCGTGAGACCCGGTCTCAAAATAAAGTATAAAAAATAGGGCTGGGGTGTAGCTCAGAGGTAAAATGCCCCTGCATTCAATCCCCGGTACCGCAAAAAAAAAAAAAAAAAGAAACAGTCCTGACAAAAAGTTCAAGTAGGGGCTCTTAGCTACATCAGATTTTCTTTACCTAGTTTGATATTTTTATTTTTGCAATGGGGCAAAGTAACTAAACAGACAACGTAGTCATTCTAAGCATATCAAGACATTTTTTAAAAAAAACTGACTAAGAATATACAGCAAGTTCCATGTTATTTCTACAACATTTTACCAGCAAAAAAAAACTATAATGAAAGCTCCAAACTGAACATTCATATTTGACGTGAAGGGGTTAAGACCAACTCACCAAAAATGCATTTGGTGGCTCTGTGTAAGACTTGCGACATATCTCATATGTCAAGTCAGGGCTGTGTGTAGTGAGCAGCCTAACACAGTGAATGTTTCCTTCTAGCTTTAACTTGGAAAAGCTAGTCACTTCTAGATGAGGCTTATAAATCCTATTTGGTCCTTTTCTCAAAATCAGAAAAGACACAAGGACAAATTCTGTGCTAAGTGTTAAAAAAGCCCTGCTTTTAAAGGGATGTATGGTCATACTAGGAAGCACTGTAAAAGGCACTGCTCCTTTAGAAAGCAGAATATGATGTTACAAGGCAAAAGCCATTAAAATGGCCATGCCTTTTTATGCTAGGATCTAGCTTCTGGAAATTTCTTTTAGGGAAATAATGTACATATAAAGATGTTTGTCTTGGCGCTTCCCATAATAATAAAAGAGAAAAAAACAAACACTCCCCTCTCCAGGAACTGGATACAACTTAAATGATTAACAAGAGGGGAAATTGACATATCAAATCATGTTAACTATCATGCTATCACTTGTGAGTACTACAAACATGGAAAGTATTTATGACAGATGAAAAAAGAGTACATGAGATGACGACAACTAAATAAGAACATGCATGTGGATAAAGACTTAAGAGGCAAGAAACAAAAATCATAAACTGTAGTTTAAGGTGACAGAACGCTGTGGATGACTCCTTTCTTCAGTGCACTGGGCTAATAAAGAGCCTTGCTCAACGCACTAACCAATGTACTTCACAAGCAAACAAAAGGAAGCTCAAAATCAAGTGCTCTGAATTAGGAGTCAACCCCAGCTGATAGGGACAGTCAGGCCTACAGAGAGCATCAGCTCATGCCTTTCCCACCATGTACTGCATTTCCCATCTCATACTTAGCACCTTCAGCACAGGAAAAATAGACTCCACTGGCAATGGCTGTGCTCATCCCATGAAGTTTGCTCTAAAGGGATTTGTTCTAAACAATACATGTTTATACAGAAGACTAAAACAGGAGAAACAAATGGTGGCATCCCATTGGCCATAGAACTGGACCAAGAGAGTATCTGTAGGTCATACACATCTCTGTGCACACAAACAGCAGCAACTCAAGGTAGGCATTTGGATCATAAATAAGCAGAAACTCTAAGAAATCTAGTTGGAGGGACAGGGGAACTAGCCAAAACAGTATATGTTTAGGAAAGATCCAAGGAATGACACAGACAGAAAAAACCAATGCCCACTTTTCCTTGTTTATATACTCCTCCCTCTATTATTACTCTCATTGGGCTGTTATTTTTATGTGCCACATACTTAAACAAGTTTCTACATGAGCGAACTTTTTTTTTTTGTGGTACTGGGGATTGAACCCAGGGGCGTTCTACCTCCGCGCTACACCCCCGGCCCTATTTTTTGTATACTTTATTTTGAAACCGGGTTTCACGAAGTTGCGGAGGGCCTCACTAGGTAGAGGTAGAGGTAGAGGTAGAGAGAGAGAGAGAGAAAGCGCGCTGAGGCTGGCTGCGAACCCGGATCCTCCGGTCTCCGCCTCCCAAAGTACTGGGATTACAAGCATGCGCCACCACGCCTGGCCCCGGCCTTATTTTTTAATACTTTATTTTGAAACCGGGTCTCACGAAGTTACGGAGGGCCTCACTAAGGAGAGAGGGAGAGGGAGAGAGAGAGCGAGCGCTAGCTGACGCTGGCTGCGAACCCGGATCCTCCGGTCTCCGCCTCCCAAAGTACTGGGATTACAAGCGCGCACCACCAAGCCTGGCATGAGCAAACTTTTCAACTCATGATGGCAGAGGACTCAGAAGGCACACAGTGACCAAGTTTCCACCATGTTGTTTGTTCATGGCACCAGTATGATATCACTCTATTCAATGTGTTCTCATTAATGTGTTTCTAACAAAATGCAGTGTTTTATCAAAGAATTTACCCTCAACTTAGTTTTTATTAAAGGTTCCCATTTGTATTTACATTCTTATTTATCTGCTCTTATCAATTTTCCCAGCTTTAGAATGAATGGTGAAATAGCAAGGTTGCTGAGAACAGAACTGATAATTCAGGAGTTAACATATATAATCATAGGTACAAGGTTTTGATCTTACAGCAAAATGTTTGCGCTTACTATTCCATTATAAAAGCATTACAATTTTTTAAACATCAACTTAAGAAGCACTAATAGTCATTTATATACATTTTTACCTAAAAGCAAAAATCTAGAAACAACTATATTCATCATAATGATAGATGAATATACCACCTCTCCCAAACACAACAACAACAACAACAACAAAAAACCCTACTCTCTATGCAAGCACTATTCTTGGTATTTTCACATCCATTATTTTATTAAATTCTTAAAATACTCCTGTGAGGTAGGTTTTATTATATCCCTACAACTAATTTACATACAGAGGAGATAGTGGGTAAAAGACTTACTCAAAGATACAATGTTAGAGAAAAACAAAACTGGGATTTAAATTTGGTATTTCCAAGTTCAGGCATGTTCCACTACACTGATACCAAGTACATTTCCACTAAATTGATATCTATCACTTAAAGTAGACTGGTATTAGAGAGAAATGTGTGGCGAGTCTAAGATTTGATATATTAGGGTCATATCATCCTTTAGCATCAAGTAGAAACTTTCTGGAATGAGATGTTGGATATTTGAAAGGATTAACCTTTTGTGATTGCTTCTCAGGAAAATAAAAATGGCCGATTCAGGGATCTAAGTTCGGGAATGCTCCAGGCTCTCTCTTTCTTTACATTCTACTTCCATCCCATGTTCTCTTTCTCAATGAAAGCATTCTTATGTTAGTCTGCTTCGCTGGAAAACTGGCTTTTTGGCAATCACAAAATGGACACCTCTAAGTGTATACACGCTCCTCCGGTTTTCAGTTTTGTTATTCACTATCACACCAAACAGAGATCAGGGAAAAGGAATCAACAAATGACAAGGCAATAAGGTGGTACCTAGGCTACTCCAAGAAAGTCCAAAAGTCAACTGATACTTCCTCTGCCTGCTAAACAGAAGTAAATCTACAGGAAATTCAACGTTCCTCCAATAGTAGTAGCCCCCTTTGTAGGTCATAATTAGTCAACAAAGACCAGAATGGGATGAAACTATCAACATGATTTTCCAAAGAACTTACTTCTTGTCTCCTGTTTAGATATAAGAAAGGAGGTTTGGATTTTTATCATCTGCTCTGCTCAGATGACTCAAAATTAAGGATAGTGTATGGTACAAGGCATTTCCACTGATTGTTAGAAATTTGAGTTCATGGAGCCCTACCACAGGTCTCTGAATACAATGTCATCATCTCTATCAGGTACTGTTCCTAACCCTGCCTCCTGAAACAAGAGCATAGCGCCTAGTAGCCCAACCTTTCATATACAGCTCAACACTGGCAGGAATGCTGGCAAACAGCAAGCTCCTCTACCAGTCTTTCCTAGGCATCTACCTGAAATAAGTAGCAAAGGTACTAGGGGACAAAGTCCTATGATAAAAAAGCATGTCTAAGGCTGTGCCATTAAAGTCAGAAGCAGAATTTGGCCAGTGGTAGAAGATGAAGCCACCATGGGGTCAGTTTTTTTTCTGAAAGGTTTAAGACTAGTTTTACTTTTATGGTGGCTTAAAGAACCACATCTTTCCATTGATAGTGAGATGATGGAAATTCTGACCAGTGCAGAAGAAAAGTTCATGTGCGGATGTTAATCTTGTCTTTATACTAATCCTGCTACTTCTATATACAAGAGACACAATACTGCAAAGTCACAAAACTGCTTTTAAACACAACTGAAGGCTACAATATTGGCCAGTTTGGAGGCTAAGAAAACAGCTGATTGAGTATGGAAGAAACTTTGGTAGGGTTAAATAAAAAAAAAAAGAAATAGAATAAAGACTTAGTATCATCCATAGGAAGGAACTCAAAGATTGGATAAGCAAACACATTTTAAGATTAAGTTTAGTCTGAGACACGTTTTAGGTCAAAATATAGACAGAACCATTCCTAGAACCTCTGTAATGGTCACATTTTTGGAATAAGTATGAATTTTTCCCACAGGCATAAGGCACTTACAGAGGCTAACTCCTTGGCTCAGGGATTGTGTCTATCTGGGAAAAAGATTCCACAACACCAGACTGGACAAGTAAAAGCCAATGTTAAAGAAAACAAATGGAGAAGACTCAAAGCCATCTTTTCAGAGTGTTCATGCAATGTCTTATGCTTCAGTCAGCTAAATATTACTACTACTACTACTACTACTAACAATGTGGGAGAAAAGTAACCCATACTTTTTAAAAGTAGTAATAATGAGCCCGTTGGTCTGTGATTCTTGTTAGAGCTAAGCAGATATGTGACTCTTATAAAGGCTGCCCAGTGTTTTTCTAAGGCACGTAGGCAGGAAAGTAAGAGAAAGGGTAAGAAGTAGGGGGATGGCAGTAGGAAGCCAGGAGAGGTAAGTATTTCCCTACGGCTCTGGAAAAGCATTTTTTTGTTCTGTTCTTGTTTGTTTTTTGGGGGGAGGGACTGAGTCTTATTCTGGGAAGCTAGAATATTAACTATGGAAAACGATTTATTTATTTATTTTTGTTTTTGGCAGTACTGGGGATTGAACACAGGGACATTCTACCTCTGAGCTACACCCCCAGCCCTATTTTTTTATTCTTTATTTTGAAACAGGGTCTCACTAAGTTGTGGATGGCCTCACTAAGTAGCTGAGGCTCACTGTGAACCCGGATCTTCGTCTCAGCCTCCCAAGTACTGGGATTACAAGCGTGTGCCACCACGCCTGGCTGGAAACAATTTATTATTTTTTTGTGTGTGTGGTACTGGAGATTGAACCCAGGGGCATTCTACCTCCGAGCTACACCCCCAGGACTATTTTTTTTAATTCTTTATTTTGAAACAAGGTCTCACTAAGTTGCGGAGGGCCTCACTAAGTAGCTGAGGCTGGCCGTGAACTTGGTTCCTCCCAAGTACTGGGATTACAACGTGCACCATCATGTCCGGCTAATGGGAAACAATTTAAATCTGTCTTCTATCACCAATAAAAATGTTTAGCATTTAGCTTAACAGCATCAAATGCTAGATATCTAAAAACATCTAATTGTCATATCAAAACTGTGAGATTAGTACTTATATCTTCATTTACAGATGTGGTAACTGAGGCATAGTAAGGTTAAACGACCTGCCCAAGGAAACATATCTCATGAGAAAGAATGAGGGTTTATACTCAGGCTATCTGACTGCTGAGTCATGCACTTGACCACTGTGTTACTTCCCAGAGAAAGCAAAAAAGCACCATCAGGAGTAAATGGAGCCTCCCCACCTTCTTGAGAATAGAACCTAGCCACTAATGGTCCAGTTACCCCTGCAGGTCACAGTCTACTGGATCTCATGGTATTCCCCTGTGACAGAGCAGAATTGGTGTGGTAGAGGAGTGCATGTCTACATTCCCAGCTACTCAGGAGGCTGAGGCAGAATCCCAAGTTTGAGGACAGACTCAGCAACTTAACAAGATCCTGTCTCAAAATAAGAAATAAAAGGGGATGGGGTGTAAGCTCATGGGTAGAATGTCCCTGGGTTCAATCCTCAGTACCCCCCACCAAAAAAAAAGTTGAGTGGGCTTCAGAGTGGTAGAAGGAGAGAAACTGATGGCCCTTTCAAGGAGAGTAGACAGCTAAATCGTGAATGATATCTGTTAAATAAAAAATGCAAGGTAACTTCAAAGTTGTCCCTAGGAAAAGTGTGCAGCAACTAGTTTTCAAAAGGCTCTAAGAAATGAAGGTTTCTTAGTGCCCATCATCATTATAGGTTACTAAAATTACAAGGATGCCTTTTTTTTGGTTTTGTTTTTTTTCACAGTAGTCCCCTATTGGATACATTGCAAGATCCCTGGTGGATGCCTGAAATCAAACAATACTAAACCCTATAAGTTAGGCACAGTAAGAGTAATATTAACAACGATAATTTGCCATAGCTGTCAGCACATGACTTTTTTTTCCCTTTCTTTACTGGGAGCTTTCACTTTTTCACTTAAGGAAGCACTTTAGAGCTTCTCTTTGGTGTATCTCAATTGCCAGCATCACTACTCTTACACTTGTGGGGCCATTATTAAGCAAAATAAGGGTTACATGAACATGAGCACTGAGATATGGTGACAGCTGATCCAAAGATAACTAAGACAGCTACTAAGTTACTAACTGGTAGGCAGTTTATATAATGTAGATACATTGGACAAAGGGATAAATCAAGTACCAGGGTTGGATTTCATCATAGTACTCAGAATGGCACACAATTTAAAACTTAATGAATTGTTGCCAGGCGTGGTGGCGCACGCTTGTAACCCCAGTACTTTGGGAGGCGGAGACGGGAGGATCCGGGTTTGCGGCCAGCCTCAGCGCTCGCGCGCGCTCGCTCTCTCTCTCTCTCTCTCTCTCTCTCCCTGGTGAGGCCCTCCGCAACTTCGTGAGACCTGGTTTCAAAATAAAGTATAAAAAAATAGGGCCGGGGGTGTAGCACGGAGGTAGAACACCCGTGGGTTCCATCCCCGGTACCGCAAAAAAAAAAAAACAACTTATGAATTGTTTACTTCTAGAATTTTCCACTTAATACATCCAGACTTAGTTGACTGAGAGAAAGTAAAATTGCAGAAAGTGAAACACTGGATAATAATTCCTGTATGGAACTGTTGAAACTTCAAGTTGAATGGCCTTTGTTTGCAGGCCAGAGAGGATAAACGGATGTTAGGATGCCAAAACCATTGCATATTCTGAACTCTCGTTCTTTCCCTAAGTTCCTTATCTTTACTAATAGTCACCCAATTATCCGAGAGAAACCTTTTTCTGTAATTGTAAATACCACTTTCTCAACCATTTTCAATGGCTTCTTTCTCCCTTCAGAATCAAGTCCCAACTTGTATAAACAGCTTTTATTAGTTTTTCCTCTCCATTTCTACTATCCCATCCTGTTTAATCATCCAGACATCCACCTAACTAGAATCCTAATAAACAAAGCACACACTACAATACTTCTATGTTTTTTTTTTTTTTTGCAGTACTGGGGATTGAACCCAGGGGCGTTCTACCTCCGCGCTATACCCCCAGCCCTATTTTTTTTTTATATACTTTATTTTGAAACTGGGTCTCACGAAGTTGCAGAGGGCCTCACTAAGGAGAGAGAGAGAGAGAGAGAGAGAGAGAGAGAGAGAGAGAGCGCAAGCTGAGGCTGGCTGCGAACCAGGATCCTCCGGTCTCCGCCTCCCCCAAAGTACTGGGATTATAAGCGTGCGCCACCACACCCGGCTACTTCCATGTTTTTTTATGTTTTTGTTTTTTGCAATGCTGGGGATAGAACCCAAGGCCTTGAACATGCTAAGCAAAAGCTCTGCCCCAGCCTATTATGCTTTTCTTACCATCTGGAATGCCTCTCTATCTATCTATAATCTACCCTTGTCAAGATCTTAACCATCTTTCAATGGCTAGCTCAAATGCTATCTCTACCACAAAACCTTAAAAATGTAATGATTATAGTTCATTATAATACAGCTAGAAAGAACCGAAAATACCAAGGGTCCAAATTAGATGTTATCAATAACTAACTACTAAATTAAATTCAACAACCAAAATTGACAGCTAAGTCATTTACATGATATTCTATTAGATTCTGTGGTAATCATCATCTCACCATTATTATCCTAATTATTTGATACAGTACAATTTCCAACAAGCTACCATGTACAGAAACTAATTTAAAAGGTTTCAAGGCAGGTACCATTAACAACATTTGAGCAAGAATGAACAATGAGACAAAGAAGATGCCTGGACTGGGATACATGGATTGTAAATGACAGAAACTAGACTTTTGACTTCAATTTTAGTGTGCTTTCAACATATCACATTGACTCCCATGTGAACAGCAGTGGTTCTCAAATTCCCACATTTTTAAAGTACCCAATCTTCTCTACCCCACCATGTTCATTGTCTACTTCCCCCAGACAAGCTGATATAGAAATGCAGATATATAGATAAAGGACTTCACCAAAGACCTCACAAAGAAAGGAACAAACATATCTTTTACTTTTGAATAATTTCTTAAAAAGAAAAACAAGAACTCCCCCAATCTGAGAACTAGGTATTTGATTCAAGTGCATTTTCCTGAAGTCAAGCATTCTCTTACTGCTAATTTGGGTAGGAATTGGAACTGAAGGGAAGGGAGAAGCCAAATACAGCCTTACTCTCAGAAGTTCCTCGCACCGACAGTATAGATCAACACTGCTGACATGGCTGGAAAGGGACTTCACAGTACTACTTCACAACAATTGTTTTCTGTCTTCCCTGGCTTTCCAGAAATTTGTGACTCCAGTCCAAGTGCCAGGTTTAAAATTGGCAAGAAATGTGCACAGTCGAAGATGAGCAGGAAGAATCTGGTTTTTCATATGTGATAGTCTCTTATTTCCTAAAACCAAGTCCCCTTCCCCAAATTATTTTTAAAATATTTTGTTAATGTTAATGAGAGATCTAGTATTGAAGATTATTTATGAAGCCGGATGTGGTTGTGCACGCCTGTAATCCCAGTACTTGGGATGCTAAAATAGGAGGATGGCAGGTTCGAAGCCAGCCTCAGCAACTTAGCAAAACCCTGTTTCCAAATAAAAAATAAGAGCTGGGCATGGTGGCACATGCCTGTAATCCCAGTACTTGGGAGGCTGAGACAGGAGGATCACAGGTTCAAGGCCAGCCTGGGCAATTTAGTGAGACCCTGTTTCAAAATAAAAATAAAAGGGCTGGAGGTATAGCTCGGAGGGAGCATGCCCCTGGGTTCAATCCCCAAAAAGCAAAAGCAAAACACAACAACAACCAAATAAAAAATAAAAACAGGGCTGGGGGTGTAGTTTGGGGGTAGAATATCCATGGATTCAAACCCCAGCACCACAAAAACAACAAAAATTATGGCTAAGAATGCAATCTTTTGAGAGAGGTATCTGGTGATATCCTACAAGTCCAGTAATTCCTAAGCATTTCAAAAAGTAGTCCTTTTCTTTCAAAAGTATTTATGCAGCTGGGAATGGTGACACACACCCATAATCCCAGTACTTGGGAGGCTGAGACAGGAGGATCACAGGTTCCAGACCAGCCTCAGCAATAAGTGAGATTCTCAGCAACTTAGTAAAACCCTGTTTCAAAAAGGGCGGGGGAAGGCCGGGCGTGGTGGCGCACGCTTGTAATCCCAGTACTTTGGGAGGCGGAGACCGGAGGATCCGGGTTCGCGGCTAGCCTCAGCGCGCATGCGCGCGCACGATCGATCGATGGATAGATCGATCGGTCTATCTCTGTCTTTCTCTCTCTCTGTCCCCCCCCCTCTCTCTATCTTTCTCCCTCTCTCTCTACCTAGTGAGGCCCTCCGCAACTTCGTGAGACCCGGTTTCAAAAATAAAGCATTAAAAAATAGGGCCGGGGACGTAGCGCGGAGGTAGTAGCGCGGAGGTAGAACGCCCCTGCGCTGAATCCCCGGTACCGCAAAAAAAAAAAAAA
>PVJS01020632.1:20000-32374 GCA_004027185.1 Glis glis | reverse complement strand
CCTGTCTCAGCCTCCCAAGTACTGGGATTACAAGTGTGTGCCACCACACCCAGCTCCCTCCCCTCCTTTTAACTTGTCATATATTCTTTTTTTTTTTTTTTGGTACTGGGGATTGAACCCAGGGGCATTCTACCTCCAAGCTATACCCCCAGCCCAATTTTTTATTCTTTATTTTGAAACAGGGTCTCACTAAGTTGTGGAGAGCTTCACTAAGTAGCTGAGGCTGGCCGCGAATTGTGATCCTCCTGTCTCAGCCTCCCAAGTACTGGGATTACAAGCGTGCGCCACCACGCCCGGCTTAACTTGTCATATATTCTAACAGCATGATTGCTTGCTATTCCTTAAACATACCTGTACCTTTGGACTCTGTGTCTTTGTTCATGTTATTCTTCCTCTGTTCTCCTAAATATTGGAAATCCTATGCTTTTTCCAAATAAAATTTGTAATTTTCTGTATGAACTCTTCATGAATTATGCCTGTTTGAATTTGTATTTATACTTCTGTTATAGTTCTCTGAACAACCTATCTTGTATTCTGAATGACTATGTGAAGCCATCTCCCTACTTGGAGAACCTGAGGATAGGAGCCCTGTCATTCTAGCATCTGTAATAGAATAAATAACACTGAATAACTGAGTTAAAATTTTCTTGGTGTTCAGCTACTTAAATATTCATCATATGTCTATTTGAACTCCTACCATATGCCAGACATTGTTTTAGGCGCTGGAAAATAACAGGAACAAAACAGGTCCAGATATCAGGCATCTTCTGCTATAAAACAGCACTGTCAAATGGAACTCTCTCTGTTGAGGGAAATGTTCTCTGTGCTGTCCAATGTGGTAGCCACTAGGCAAATGTGACAGTTGGGCACTTGAAATATGGCTAATGCAACTGGGGAGTTAACTTCTAAATCTTACTTAATTTTACTTGTTTTTATTAGATGTTTTGTTTTTTTGGGTGCCGGAGAATTTTTTTCTTCTCTTAGGTGACAAGGTCTTGCTGTATTGCCCAGGCTGAACTTGAAGTCCTGGACTCAAGAGATTTTCCTGCCTTAGCCTCGAGAGTAGCCAGGGCTACAGTAGAGTGCCACCACACCTCACCCGGTGCTGGGGATTGAACCCAGGGCCTTACACTTACTAAGCATGTACTCTACCACTGAGTGACACTCCTAGCCATACATTTTACTTAACTTCAGTAGTCACATGTAGCTTGAGGCCACCATATTGGACTGTTCAGAACTAAAATATTTAGAACTTTCCATAAATTGCATTTTGGATAGCACTCATTTTAATGTAGTATTGAGCTTTATTTTTGTCATGCAATCACTTTATTGTGGGTATTTGTTACACTTTTTACAGGGGATATTACCCAAAAGGGGGTGGTGAAGTGATAGTCCGAATGTCACCGGTTAAGCAGTTGAATCCAGTAAATTTAACTGATCGTGGCTCTGTGACTAAGATATATGGAAGAGCTTTTGTTGCTGGTGTCTTACCATTTAAAGTAAGTTGTCTCAATGTTCTTAGAAGCGTATGCATGTCTCGATAAGTATTATGCCGTCTTAAATGTGAAATTATGGAAAGAACTTAGCTTTTAATCATCCATCTTTGCATTAAATTTTTTCTTAAAATTCAGTCCTCTCTCTAGTCTTGAAAGTCAAGTTTTAAAGTAATGCATATAAGCCAGGCGTGGTGGCACATGCTTGTAATCCCAGTACTTGGGAGGCTGAGACAGGAGGATCACAGGTTTGTGGCCAGCCTCGGTAACTTGTGAGGCCCTCTGCAACTTAGTGAGACCCTGTTTCAAAATAAAGAATACAATGGGACTGGGGGTATAGCTCAGAGGTAGAATGCCCCTGGGTTCAATCCCCAGTACCACACACACAAAAGAAAAGCATATAAAAGTTCATTATTTTATGTGCCTTTGAAGGCTTGAAAACAATTGTCCACATAATCAGTTATTAATTAATTTTTTTGTTTTTCTGACTTGCCAAAATAGGTAGCAAAAGATATGGCAGCAGCAGCTGTGAGATGCATCAGAAAGGAAATAAGGGACCTATATGTTAACATTCAGCCTGTTCAGGAGCCTAAAGATCAAGCGTTTGGCAATGGAAATGGAATCATGTGAGAAGATCTATTTTATTAGACATTGGTTGAGGGCCCTGGAATTATTACAGTGTTACTTAGCTTTCCATTGCTGTGGCAAAATACCCGAGATAAACAACTTAAAAGGAGAGAAGGTTTAACTCAGCTCACGGTTTCAGAGTCCATGGTCACTTAGCTCCATTGTTTGGCGGCCTGGTGAGGCAGAACAGCATGGTGGAGAGTGCTTGGTGACACAAAGCTGCTTGCCTCATGGCGCCCAGGAAGCAATGCGGTAGAGACGAAGGGGCCAGTAGCCCTTCAAGTGCCTTTTTGCTTATACAGTCAGCCCTCAGTATCCATGGGTTGTATGTCCATGAATTCAAATAACCACAGACCAAAATTACTTGGAAAAAAATTGTGTCTGTACTAAACATGTGCACATTTTTTTCTTGTTACTCCCTAAATAATACAGTATAACAACTATTTACATACCATGTACATTGTATTAGGTATTACAAGTAATTGAGAGTATACAGGAGGAAGCCAGGTGTAGTGGCATGTGCCTGTAATCCCAGTACTTAGGAGGCTGCAGGTTTGCAGGTTTGAGGCCGGCCTCAAAACTTAGTGAGACCCTCAGCAACTTAGCGAGACCCTGCTTCAGAAGTAAAAAGGGCTGGGGGTGTAGCTAAGAGGTAGAATGCCCGTGGGTTTAATCCCCAGTACAAAATAAAATAAATAGAAATGAAAATAAAGTATACGGGAGGTTATATGTAGGTTATATGTAAATACTATGCTATTTTATATAAGGGACTAGAGTGTCCTTGGATTTTGGTATTCACATGGGGTCCCTGAACCAGTCCCCTGAAACTGAGGGACAAACTTAAATATTTAAGATAATCAGAAGTCAGGCTTTGAAGGTGATCCTAACAGAAATACTTCCAGTTGCTTAAAATACCTCCATTGTGAAATTAATTCACAACTAAAAGGAAATATTAAATAGAAATATAACTATTACATTAATCTAATTAGGAGTTATAGATTTAATTGTTATAAAAATCCTTTGATGTTTTTCAGGTATAAAAGTACAGTATTGAGAGCCGGGGGCGATTAGTAGTGCATGCCTGTAATCCTAGTACTTGGGAGGCTGAAATAGAAGGATTACAGGTTTGAGACCAGCCTCACCAACTTAGTGAGATTCTCAGCAACCTAGTGAGACCCTGTTTCAAAATAAAAAAAATATATAAAAAGGGCTGGGGGTGTAGCTCAGAGATAGAAAGCCCTGGCTTCAATTTCTGGTACCACACACACAAAAGTACAGTATTTTTTGTGGACATTTAAATTTCAAACCTTATTAAGGGTTTCTGTTAAAGGTTTTAAAGTAAATGCTTTTGCCTTACTTATAATACTATCTAAAAACTACAGAACAAGCTAGGCGTGGTGGCACGCACCTATAATCCTAGTACTTGGGAGACTGAGACAAGAGGGTTGCAGGTTCAGGGCCAGCTTCAGCAACTTAGCAAGACCCTCAGCAACTTAGTGAGACCCTCCTTCAAAAATAAAAAATAAAAAGGGCTGGGGGTGTAGCTCAGAGGTAGAATGCCCTGGGTTCAATCCCAGTACCAAAAATAAATAAATAAAAATAAACTATTGAACAAAACCCAAAGTCCCTGCATAAAGACCTTTTTATTTAAAATAACTATAAAGTACTTTACAGTACTGCCTGCCTGTGAAATGGTGCCACGTAGTGCTGATGGCATGATGGCATCTGGGGGAGAGGGTGGTGACATTCTTTATCTGTGAGTGAATTAGAGTCTGGGGTGACTTCTGGTCAAGTACTGAAGGGTACTGCTGGCTGATAGAAGAATGTTAACCATAATACTCTCTGTAGGAAGAATTTCACTATTGCTGTGTACTGGCCAGATGTAATTTTTCCTGTTTAGTGGTTGCTATTATCCTGTGTTGCATTTGCGTATAATTCTAGCCTATTTATAGTGTAAGTAGTAATACTTTTTTTCCCTCCCTATATAGCATCATTGCTGAGACATCCACTGGCTGTTTGTTTGCTGGATCATCGCTTGGTAAACGAGGTACAGATAAATGAAAGGGGGTCCATAGTTTCTTCTGCAAATATAAGATCCTTTAATTATCTGTCAGGGTTGGAACGTTATTGAGAATTATGATTGACAGGTTTAAAAGGCTACAGTTAACTAATTCTGTTGCAGGGCCAATTAAACTTTCTCCATTTATGGTTTGAAGGAAAGTTATATGACTAGTTCAACACAGCCTCTCCTAGATTGGTCAGTTGTAAACACTTAGCTACATGTTGTGTAGTTTCTGAACTGTTTGAGTGTAAGTTGCAGACACCATGCCTCACTCTTGAATACTGCAGCATGTGTGTCAAAAGAGCAACACCTATATAATTACAATACCAATTTTGAACCTGAAGAATTTGTCGATTATATCCAGACACACCAGACATATTTAGACATAATAAGTTGTCTCCAAAATATTCTTTTTGTGTGTGTGTGGTACTGGAGATTGAACCCAGGGGTGTTCTACCTCTGAGCTACACCCTTAGCCCTGTCTTATTTTTTATTTTGAAAGAGGTTTCACTAAGTTGCAGAGTTCCTCACTAAGTTGCTAAGGCTGGTCATGAACCTGCAATCCTCCTGTCTCAGCCTTCCAAGTACTGGGATCACAGTCCAAAATATGCTTTAGAGAAATGTGGTATTTTTTTTCTTTTGAGCACATGTAGCATTTGGTTGTCATGGCTGATTAGTTTATCTTTTTTTTTTTTTGCAGTACCCGGGATTGAATGCAGGGGCATTCTACCTCCGCACTACACCCCCGGCCCTATTTTTTATACTTTATTTTGAAACCGGGTCTCATGAAGTTGCGGAGGGCGTCACTAAGGAGAGAGAGAGAGAGAGAGAGAGAGAGAGAGAGAGAGAGAGAACTGAGGCTGGCCGCGAACCCAGATCCTCCGGTCTCCGCCTCCCAAAGTACAGGGATTACAAGTGTGCACCACTACGCCCGGCCTAGTTTATCTTTTAATACAGAAAACCCTCTTCATTATTGTTTTTCCTTTCATGATACTGACATTTTAAAAAGTCCAGGTCATTTTCTCATAGAAGTTTGGATTTGTCTGATTGTCTCATGGTTAGATTATTCAGACTAGACACTTCTGTGAAGACTGTTGCATAGCTGATTTTGTGTACATTCTACAGCATTGCATCAAAGGGCACATACAGTCAGTTTGCCCTTTATTAGAAAGGGTGAGTGTAACACATGGTTAGGAAGATATCCTCCAGCTCTGTTTGCTATAAAGGTTCCTTTTTCCTTTACAATTAACAAGAGTCTGGGAAAATACTTTGAGGCCATCTGATAATCCTGTTCCCATACAACTTTCACCCAGTGGTTTTAACATCTATTGATTCTTCCCACATCATTTTTGTTACTGGTGATTAGAAAATAATATTTTGGGAAGAGGAAATCTGTTTTAAGATTGGCATATTAAGGAAAGGAGAAACATGCATGCATCTGTTTGTTAATATTTAAAGTTACTTTTGCCATTCAGGCAACTTCTAGTTTTCATGGTTGTTGATTGCTTTATTCTTACTTTGTTGTTTGTTTTTGTGGTACTGGGGATTGAACCCTGGGGTATTCTACCTCTGAGCTACACCCCCAGTCCTTTTTCATTTTTTATTTTGAAACAGGGTCTTACTAAGTTGCAGAGCCTGGCTGTGAACCTGTGATCCTCCTGTCTCAGCTTCCCAAGTACTGGGATTATAAGCGTGGACCACCACACCCAACTTGTAGTATCTTTAAAAGGGCTTTACATTAGCCAGGCATGGTGGCACAGGCCTATAATCCTATCTACTCTGGAGGCTGAAGCAGGAGGACCATGAGTTTGAGGCCCAGTGTGGACAACTTAGTGATACCCTCTCTCAAAAAAAACCAACAACAAAAAATAAAACCTAAACAAACACAATGAAAAGATGCTTATACTGGCAATGCTATTTAACTTCATTATTACTACTGAATTAAAAAATCAGATAATCTTAGTCTGATTTAGTATTTAGATCTAGATACTAGTTTGACATCACATATAATCAACATAATAAGTAAAATCAACGTCTCACTGGGCATGGTGGCACATCCCTGTAACTGCTTGGGGAGCTGAAGTGAGAATATCGCTAGAGCCTAGGAGTTCAAGACCAGCCTGGACAACATGGTGAGACCCTGTCTCAAAAAACACAGTAAAACAAAAAAACAAAAACCAAGGAAAAAGAAATCTCCAGTTGATCTCATGTAAGAGTTCTGTCTAAAACTGCTCTTCACAGTATGGGTGGCAGACAGGGAGCATATTAGCATCACCTGGAAGTTTGACAGAAATACAAATATTGGGGCTTAACCCAGATCTATTATTAGAATCTCTGGAGCCAGGCGTGGTGGCGCACGCTTGTAATCCCAGTACTTGGGAGGCTGAGACCGGAGGATCCGGGTTTGGGGCCAGCCTCAGCTGCTTAGTGAGGCCATCCACAACTTAGTGAGACCCTGTTTCAAAATACATAATAAAACATAGGGCTGGGGGTGTAGCTTGGAGGTAGAATGCCCCTGGGTTCAATCCCTGGTACTGCAAAAAAAAAAAAAAAAAGAATCTCTGGGAGCTGGGAGTGTAGCCCCATGGTAGAGTCCTTGCCTAGCATGTGCGAGGTCCTGGGTTTGATCCCTAGCCTTGCAAAAAAGAAAAGAGAGAGAGAGAGAGAGAGAGAGAGAGAGAGAGAAAGAATAGGGTCCAGGAGTGTATTTTATTTTATTTATTTATTTATTTTTTTTGTGGACTGGGGATTGAACCCAGGGGCATTCTACCTCCGAGCTACACCCCCAGCCTTATTGTTTTTCTTTATTTTGAAATCAGGTCTCACTAAGTTGCGGAGGGCCTCACTAATTAGCTGAGGCTGGCTGTAAACCTGCGATCCTCCTGTCTCAGCCTCCCAAGTACTGGGATTACAAGTGTGCACCACCATGCCTGGCCAGGAGTGTATTTTAACAAGTTCTTCAGGTACTTTGAAAGTATTATGAAGTTTGAGAAGTAAAACATGTACTTAGTATATACTAATTACAGCTGGGCATGGTGGCTCACACTTGTAATCCCAGTACTTGGGAGGCTGAGACAGGAGGATCATAGGTTCGAGGACAGCCTCAACAACTAGTGAGACTCATCAACCTAGCGATTCCCTGTTTCAAAATAAAAATAAAATAGGGCTGGGGGTGTAGCTTGGAGGTAGAATGCCCCTGGGTTCACTCCCAGTACCACAAAAAATATAAAAAAGTATATACTAATTATATATTGGATACAGTGAGGAATCAGGGTGAATCCAGGCCACTGCATGTAGTATCTATGAATCTTGAGAAGCAAAGATTAATGCAGGTATAAAGAAGGGACTAAAGCTGGGTCAGTTAGAATACCCCTGGATTCAATCCCCAGTGCCAGTAAATTAAGTAAGTAAGTAAGTAAGTAAAGACTACGAGTAGACATGTTACAAGGAGTAAGTCCTGATGGGCGTAGGGAGGAATGTGAATTCAGTTTCTTTTATCATTGGGTACCATGATCTGCCAGGTACTGTGGAGTGGGGATTCAGAAGTGAGAGCTACTGTTCCTGACTCCTGATTTAGCCTGGCAGAGAAGATAGGCCAGTGCTGTAATAGTGTTATCTCTAGGGTACCATAGGAACACAGGGGAAGGAAAGCTAATCCTTTGGAAGCTGATTGATCCCCAAGTCTGGCTTTTGCCATTCACTGATCCCCCAGTAAGTAGGGGATAACTAGAAATTAGCCAGGTAGAAAAATGGGAGCTAAGGCAAACTGGTACAGTCATGGGAAACAGGATGGAGGTTCCTAAAGAAACTAAAAATGGAATTACTATAGTACTTAGCAATCCCTCTTCTGCGTATATACCAGAAGGATGTAAAATCACCTCATAAACATATCTGCACTCCCATGTTCATTACAACATTACTAATAGCCAAGATATAGAAACAACCTATGTGTCCATGAATGGACAAAGAAACTATGGCTTTATATACACACTGAAATATTATTCAGCCTTAAAAAAGGAGATCAACTGAGCATGGTGATTCATACCTGTAACCTAGTACTTGGGAGGCTGAGACAGGAGGATCGCAGGTTCGCGGCCAGCTTCAGCTACTTAGTGAGGCCCTCTGCAACTTAGTGAGACCCTGTTTCAATATAAAGAATAAAGAATAGTGCTGGCTTCAAGGTAGAATGCACCTGTGTTCAATCCCCAGTACCACACACAAAAAAAAAAATAAAGATAAAAAGGGCTGGGGTTGTAACTCAGAGGTAGAGCCCTGGGTTTAATCCCCAGTACCACCAAAAAAAAAAAAAAAAGACCTGAGAATGTTATCTGCTTTTTGAAGAATATTAATTTTATTTGTTTATTTATTTTTGGTGGTACTAGGGATTGAACCCAGGGGTATTCTACCTCTGAGTTATATACCCCCAGCCCTTTTTATTTTTTATTTTGAAATAGGGTCTCACTGAGTTGCTGAAGCTAGATGCAAACCTGCTATCTTCCTGTCTCAGCTTCCCAAGTACTGGGTCTGCTTTTTTTTTTAGATGAAATTTAGAGAATTCTCTGACTTTCTAAAAATTCCTTAATTCTGATGGAATTACCTGTAGTCTAATTATGACATACAAATCACAAGTTTTAAATTTTGAAATGGAAGCATACCATTGTAAGGTAATAACTTAGTTATAAACTGACTTTATAATTAGTGCTTTTTTTGTAGTACTAGGGATTGAACCTAGAGGCATTCTACCTCCCCCTATTTTTTTTATTTGTTTGTGTGTGTTTGGTACTAGGGTTTGAACACACAAAGGCATTCTACCTCTGAGCTATACACCCCAGCCCTATTTTACTTTTATTTTGAAACAGGATCTTGCTAAGTTGATGAGTCTCACTACTTGCTAAGGCTGTCCTCGAACCTACGATCTTCCTGTTTCAGCCTCTCAAGTACTGGGATTTCAGGCATGTGCCACCATGCCTGGCTTAATTAGTACATTTATTTATTTATTTATTTATTTATTTATTTTTGTAGGTACTGGGGATTGAACCCAGGGGCATTCTACCTCCAAGCTACTTCTCCAGCCTGATTTTTTATTCTTTATTTTGAAACACAGTCTCACTAAGTTGCAGAGGGCCTCACTAAGTAGCTGAGGCTGGTCCAGTCTCAGCCTTCCAAGTACTGGGGTTACATGCGTGTGCCACCACACCTGGCTCTAATTAGTACTTTTAAAACAGCTCCAAAGTGACCTCCTTTTTTCTCCGTCAGTGTCTGCTTTTATTTTTTTGGTACTGGGGATTGAACCCAGGCATTCTACCTCCAAGCTGCACCCCAGCCTAATTTTATTTTTCTTTTGAAACAGGATCTCGCTAGGTTGATGAGAGTCTCTCTACTTGCTGAGGCTGTCCTTGAACCTGCGATCCTCCAGTCTCAGTCTCCCAAGTACTGGGATTACAGGCATGTGCCACCACGCCCGGCTTTGTCAGTGCATTTAAAGATAGAAAGTATTTGCATATATGAAACTCTCAAATGAATAAGTAACTTAAGATCTTACTCTAAAAGTTACATTGGGTGAGTTCAGAGGCCTAAAAAATGTTGTGCCAGTGCTAACTGGGATCTTTTTATCTCTTGGGAATTAATTTAGTCTTTTTTATATTACGTGTGTCTTAGGTGTAAATGCAGACAAGGTTGGAATTGAAGCTGCTGAAATGCTATTAGCAAATCTTAGACATGGTGGTACTGTGGACGAGTATCTGCAAGACCAGGTAATGATGCTTACGACATAAGCTTCTAGCCCGTTAAGTTTGAACATTTGCTAATTAGATTGAATATAATTTTTTTTATGGTACTGGAGCTTGAACCCAGGGGCATTCTACCTCTGAGCTACATCCCCAGCCCTTTTTTTATTATTTGGAAACAGGGTCTCACTAGGTTTGTGAGCCTTACTAAATAGCTGAGGTTGTCCTCAAACCTGTGATCCTCCTGTCTTAGTCTCCTAAGTATTGGGATTACAAGCCATGCGCCACCATGCCGACTAGATTGAATATAATTTTTTTTAAACGGTAATGGGGATTGAACCCAGAGGCATTCTACCTCTGAGCCACACCCCCAGCCCTTTTTAAAATTTTTATTTTGAAACAGGATCTTGCTAGGTTGATGAGATTCTCACTACTTGCTGTGGCTGTCCTCGAACCTGAGATCCTCCTGTCTCAGCCTCCCAAGTACTGGGATTACAGGTGGCACACACATATTTCTTTATGGTTGGCTGGCAGAACATCATGGAGGAAAGCTGCTCAGCTCATGGCAGTCGGGAAGCAGAGAGGGGTGGAGAGAGGGACTTACTTCCTCCAGCTAGATTACACCTCCCAGTAGTCCATTCAGATTATTATCTCTCGAATGGATTAGCCCACTGATGAGGTTAGAGCCTGGCCTCGGCTTCTAAATTTTGAAGAGCCTCTTGGCTTGGGCTTATGCCTCTTTATCTATATTCACTCCCTCAATGATTTTGTCCAGTCTCATGGCATATGTACTTTTTGTATGCTAACAACTCCCAGATTTATACCACTGCCCAGACCTTTCCTCTTAATTCCTTATTCATCAGGTCCCCTCTGCCTGTCAACATGTCCACTTGGTTATGTCATACATGTCTAAGATATACTCACATTGAGAAATGCTATTGAATATTTCCAAATAAGATCTTTTTTATGATTCACTATCTATTTCCCTTTATACCATTCTTTTCTCTCCTTACTCTCAAATCAACATCTTACATTTAGAAATGTATTCCTTGGAGCCAGGCATGGTAGCACACACTTGTAATCCCAGTACTTGGGAGGCTGAGAAAGGAGAATCACAGGTTTGAGGACAGCCTCAGCAAGTAGTAAGACTCTCATCAACCTAACGAGACCTATTTCAAAATAAAAATAAAATAGGTCTGGGGTATAGCTCAGAGGTAGAGTGCCCCTGGGTTCAATCCCCAGTACCACACACACACACATACAAAAGAAGTGTATTCCTTGGGCTAGGAGTGTAGCTCAGTGGTAGAGCACTTGCCTACGAGGCATGAGGCCCTGGGTTCAATCCCCAACACCACCAAAAACAAAAACAATAAAGAAATGTATTCTTCAAGATTTCTTGACCATTTTTTTATAATAGTTTTTCTTAAGTTTAGACACTTTCTGGCCCAAGAACTCCTAGTAATTCTGTATTAATCTGTTTATTTACCTGTTAAAATGTTATTTTAGAAGAATAGAAGAGAGCCAGGCGTTGTGGTGCACACTATAATCCCAGTACTTGGGAGGTTGAGACAGGAGGATCACAGGTTCAAGGACAGCCTCAGCAAGTAGTGAGACTCATCAACCTAGTGAGACCTGGTTTCAAAATAAAAATAAAATATGGCTGGGGGTGTAGCTCGAAGGTAGAATGCCCCTGGGTTCAATTCCTAGTACAACAAAAAAAAAGAATAGAAGAAATTTGTCATATTGTATATTTCACCCTGTGATATAGTTGATCTAATTAAATGTATCAACTTTCAATATTTTATTTTTAAACATTAATTTTTAAAATTCTGAGCTGGGCATTATGGCGCACACTTGTAATCCCAGCACTTGGGATGCTGAAACAGGAGGATCGCAGGTTCGCAGCCAGCCTCAGCTACTTAGTAAGGCCCTCTGCAACTTAGTGAGACCCCGTTTCAAAGTAAAGAATAAAAAATAGGGCTGGGGTGTAGCTCAGAGGTAGAATGCCCCTGAGTTCTATCCCCAGTACCACAAAAAAATAAATAAATAAAAATTAAAAAATAAAATTCTGTATGAGGAACAACTGCTAAGCATTTCTATACCACACCACAGACTTTTGGTAACACCATTTTTTTTGTCATCTTCTAAAGACTTGGGGAAACCTAAAGAAATAGAAAATTCTTTGTTAGCTATTTTGATTTCTTGTTATTGTTGTTGTTGTACTGGGGATTGACCCCAGAGGCATTCTACCTTCAAGCTACACCCCAGCCCAATTTTATTCCTTATTTGGAAATAGGGTCTTGCTAGGTTGATGCGAGTCTCACTACTTGCTGAGGCTGTCCTGTCTCAACCTCCCACGTATAGGGATTACAGGTGTGCCCCACCTTGCCTGGCTTATTTTGATTTCTAGTACTAATTTCATTAGAGAGAAAAGTAGAATTGTAATTATAAACATTAGTAAAGATG
>PVJS01020632.1:0-15000 GCA_004027185.1 Glis glis | reverse complement strand
CTGGTTTCAGGCTAAATTTACTGTGAAGAAATCAGAAGATGAAGAAGATACCACTAAAGATACTTACATTATTGAATGCCAAGGAGTTGGGATGACAAATCCACATCTATAGGGTGTTTATTTCTAAATGATACTTCAGTGTTGTATTGCACTAATCTATTTTGTACATACTGCAACACAATGAATAGGACATAACTTATTAAAGGACCTGACTAAATTTGGAGATGAAGTACGGTGTTCTAAATTTGCTAAGAATGTTTCATCAAATTATTCTTACTTCAATATCGCCTGAGATATGGACAATGAAATATAAAAGTTGATGGATGATGTGTATGATAGCTGATTTCAATGTTAAAGTATTGAAATAAAATATTCTTTATACCTGAAGTAAATGTTTTTCTTTTTTATATAATAAATTAAGTCAGGGATATAGATTTGATTTGTACTCAAATCCTTATCCACAGTTTCACTTTCTGAGGGGTCAGTTACCCAAGTCAACCATGGGCCACAAATATTAAATGAAAAGCTCCAGATACAAATAATTCATCAGGTGTTTTTTTTTCTTTTTTGTGGTACTGGGGATTAAACCCGGGGGGCATTCTACCTCCGAGTTATACTCCCAACCCTTTTTTATTTTTATTTTTTTGCTTTGAAACAGAGTCTCGCTAGGTTGTTGAGAGTATCACAACATTGCTGAGGCAGTCCTCGAACCTGTGATCCTCTTGTTTCAGCCTCCCAAGTACTGGGATTACAGGCATGCACCACCATGCCCAGCTCCCAGCCTTTTTTTTATGTTTTTCTAAATTTTTGTTTTGAAACAGGGTCTCACTAGGTTGCTTCAATTCTCAGTAAATTGCTGAGGCTAGCCTCAAATCTACAATCCTCCTGTCTCAGCCTCCCAAGTACTGAGATTACAGGCATGCACCACCAC
Source organism: Glis glis (assembly GCA_004027185.1). Lineage (NCBI taxonomy): Eukaryota > Metazoa > Chordata > Mammalia > Rodentia > Gliridae > Glis > Glis glis. The sequence continues at coordinate 14,069 of PVJS01020632.1, read as the reverse complement.
ACCTGGCATTGAATAGTATTTTGAAAGTAAACAATTAGAGTTGTAGATTTTTTTTTTTTTTTGCGGTACCAGGGATTGAACGCAGGGGCGTTCTACCTCCACGCTATGCCCCCGGCCCTATTTTTTATACTTTATTTTGAAACCGGGTCTCACGAAGTTGCAGAGGGCCTCACTAAGAGGAGAGAGAGAAAGAGAGAGAGAGAGACAGCGAGAGAGCTGAGGTTGGCCGCGAACCCAGATCCTCCGGTCTCCGCCTCCCAAAGTACTGGGATTACAAGCGTGCGCCACCACGCCCGGCGAGTTGCAGAATTTTAACCCCAATAATTTGGTGTACTTCTGCCCAAAATATGTTTCTGCTTGTCTTGCAATATTAAAAAATAATTAAGTGGCTTTAGAATGGAATGTGTTTTCATCACTCTCTATTATTTTATACCCAGCCTGCTTCCACATATAGGTTACTTCCTGGACCCTGTAGGCAGCTGTGGTTGTGACTCAAATGAAACCTGTTTGGTGTGTCACTTCAATATGCTATACTGTACTACAGTGAGGAATTCATAAAGACTTGGGTCTGTCTTGGACCTTATCTGGTGATAATTAAAACATAGTTTAAGTATAGGTCTAGCGGATGTGATTATAACATTTAGAAAGTCCTGAATTAGTCTGTATAGAACAGTTTAATGAAAAAAAGGTACTCCATGTACATAATTATCCTTGCTAGTAATTTCTGTGGCCTTGGAAAGTTTGATTCAATTTGCTTTAAAGGTGATACTATTGCTTGTTACTTCCTATTTTCACAAAGTGGGTAAGTTTTATAAATTGCTCACTGCTTTAACAGTGGAGATATGAGGTCTCTTTCCATTTTTAGAGTAAAACTTTTTTAGACAAAACTATACTTTTTGTGAGGTTGTTGGAGAGGTTGTGATAGATTTGGGGGTCTTCTTCAGGCTTATGGGATCCTTGCTGCTTCTGACAGGGTGTGCCAGGAGTGTTAAAGAGGTAGGCTGGAGTGTAGAGGTTGGGAATCTGAAAGATATTTAAGTTCTACAGTATACATGGGGAGGTTAAGATTAATCTTGGTTTGGTTTTGTCACTATTATTGAGTCTCGGCTTAGATAAAACAATGGTAAGACAACTGTAAAGAAAGTTCTATAATTTCTACATGTGATTTGAATTTCTATTTTTCTAAAACAATTCAGTTTCTATTTTTATTCTACATCTAAAATTCTATCTCAGTAAGTTTGTTTTAGACCAACAAATACAAGTAACTGTTGATTTCACACTCTATGTACAACAGTCTTAAAAATATAATTTTTTTTTTTTTGCGGTACTGGGGATTGAACCCAGGGGCGTTCTACCTCCGAGCCCCACCCCCAGCCCTATATTTTTATTCTTTATTTTGAAACAAGGTCTCACTGAGTTGCGGAGGGCCTCACTAAGTACCTGAGGCTGGCCGCGAACCTGCGATCCTCCTGTCTCAGCTTCCCAAGTACTGGGATTACAAGCATGTGCCACCACGCCCGGCTAAGACATGGGGATTGCAGGTTTGAGACCAGCCTCAGGAATTTAGCGAAACTCTCAGCAACCTAGTGAGACCTTGTTTCAAAACAAAAAATTTAGCTTCACACTTGTAATCCCAGTCCTTGGGAGGCTGAGACCGGAGCATCACAGCTTCGCAGCCAGCCTCAGCAACTTAGGCCCTCTGCAACTTAGTGAGACCCTGTTTCAAAATAAAAGATAAAATAGGAATTGGGGTGTGGCTCAGAGGTAGAATACCCCTGGGTTCAATCCCCAGCACCAAAAAAAAAAAAAAAAAAAAAAAAATTTAAACCAGTGGCCTTCAAACAGGGTGTTGATACTTTGAGTTTCACAAAGCCTTTCCACAAGTTTCAGTTTGCATACATCAGTAGTTTAATTTAGAGAATTGGTTCCAAACTTCTCTATAAATAGGTACTTCTGCAATTGTATGAACTTGCATCTTATTTTTATATTTGCATGATTTTAAGTAAGGAAGAGAAAGCTTCAGTGCTGTGTGTGTGTGTGTGTGTGTGTGTGTGTGTGTGTGTGTGTGTGTTTTTACTGAGGATTGAACTCAGGGGAGTTCTACCTCTGAGCTACAACCCCAGCCCGATTTTATTTTTTATTTGGAAACAGGGTCTCACTAAGTTACCATGTGCTAGCCTCGAACCTGTGATACTCTTGTCTCAGTCTCCCAAATACTGGGATTACATGCATGCGCCACCACGCCCGGCTTCAGTGCTTACTTTCAAAAGATCAACATTGCATCCTCTTTTTTTCTGATTATTAGGAGAAATATTTTATTTTTTCATAAGAATGTTTTAATCCTTTTTTTTTTACTTTGGAAGTTTACTGCTTAGTATGAAGAATTTGCTTTCTATTCATCCTTTAACACTGAAATGTTATAACTTCTATAATCTATATTATTAATATTTTATAAATAATACACACAATTACATATATATGTGTGTATATGTATTACTATCTTTTTTAATTTCTCTAGCATGCTTTATAACCTTTTTGCTACTAATTTCCATTGAACTCTGTCTCATTCCAGCAATATTATATATTAATAAAATTCATCCATTATACATGATCTTATTTTGATAAAACAGCATCAGTCTAAGTAACACACATATTTCCAATAAAATTTTGCTTTTTATGTGTAAAAATATTTCAGTATGTGAATTTTTTATGCTCAATCACATAAAAGCCAGGCATGGTGGCACACGCTTGAAATCCCAGTACTCAAGAGACTGAGACAGGAGGATCTCAGGTTTAAGGACAACCACAGCAAGCAGTAAGACTCATCAACCTAGAGGCCCTATGTCAAAATAAAAATAAAAAGGGCTGGGGGTGTACCTCAGAGGTAGAATGCCTCTGGGTTCAATCCCCAGTACTGAAAAAAAAATTTAGGTTTGTTAACAAAAATGTTTGAAGTCAGCTGCATTCAATTATGACAAAAAATAAAGTTAATAGAATATTCTGCTTTTCTACATTTAGTACAGTGCTATCTAATAGGTCCTCACTGATAGAAATGTGCTTTATTTTTACTGTCCAATACAGAACCCACTAGGCATGTAGCTACTAAACCTTGAAAAGTGTCTAGTGAAACTGAGGAAATAAATTTTAATTTTATTTTTGACTAAATAGCCACATGTGGCTAGTGGCTACCATAATGAACAGTACAGATATCATATTGGATAGTACATATCTAGAAATCATTAGGTCTTTACTTTGAGATTATCTTTGAAGGTTTTATTTATTTATTTATTTTTTGTGGTACTGGGGATGGAACCCAGGGGCATTCTACCTCCGAGCTACACTGCCAGCCCTAACTTGTTCTTTTATTTTGAAACAGGTTCTCACTAAGTTGCAGAGGACCTCACTAAGTTTCTGAGGCTGGTCTCAAACCTATGATCCTCCTGTCTCTGCCTCCCAAGTACTGGGATTACAAGCGTGTGCCACCACACCGGGCTCTTTGAAGTTTATATAATCCTCTCTTATAAGTACTGAGATGATGGAGTATTTCAGGAAAATCACTTGGAGTTGATGATTAAACTTCAGGGATTTCCACGACAATGAGGCTGATGCTGCACAGGAAAAAAGCAGGATGGCAGTGAACATTTCCAGTATCTTTTTGCATACTTACTTGATTTCTAAAGGAGGGAGAGGAATCGCTAATCTGGTTGGGGAGAATCAGACTTCCCTCCTGGGACAGTGCACTCTACCCCACAGCCAAAGCACTGCCTACAGCTAAGGAGGGTAGAAGGGATAGAACTTGCTCCCATCCAGCCCATGCTCCCTTGTGAAAAGATGCTATTGAACAATGGAATTTTTGACAGACCTGCGATCCTTCAGGCAGCTGACAGGGCAAGTTTGTTCAGTGTTTGCCTTGAAAATCCTTCCTGCTGGGCATGATGGCATAAACCTGTAATCCCCGTACTTGGGAGGCTGAGTCAGGAGGGTCGCAGGTTCAAGGCCAGCCTCAGCAACTTAGTGAGGCCCTCTGCAATGTAGTGAGACCCTGTTTGAAAATAAAAAAATAAGCCAGGCATGATGGCGCACACTTGTAATCCCAGTACTTGGGAGGATCACAAGTTCGAGGACATCCTCAGCAAGTAGTGAGATTCTCATCAACCCAGCGAGACCCTGTTTCAAAATAAAAATAAAATAGGGCTTGGGGTGTAGCTCAGAGGTAGAATTCCCCTGGGTTCAGTCCTCAGTACCACAATAAATAAATAGATAAATAATAAATAAATAAATAAGTAAATAAATAAATATATAAATAAGCAAGCCAACCAGGTGTGGTGGCACATGCCTATAATCCCAGTACTTGGGAGGCTGAGACAGGAGGATCATGGGTTCCAAGCCAGACTCAGTAACTTAGAGAAGCTGTCAGCAATTTAGTGAGACCTTGTTTCCAAATAAAAAATAAAAAGGGCTGGGAGTGTAGCTCAGAGGTAGAATGCCCCTGGGTTCAAACCTAGTAGAGAGAGAGAGAGAAAAAAAAAAGAAGGAAGGGAAAGAGAGAAAGGAAGAGAGGTAGGGAGGGAGGGAGGGAAAGAAAGAATGTTAAGCCTAAATTTAAGGGGAGAGAGGAGGCAGGTCTACTTGGACCTCAGGTCTCGGCTTTCTTGCTTCCAATTCAGCTTTGCCAGAGAGCCTCTATTTGGGGGAGTTATTAGGCCTCCTGATTAGCTCCTTGTTCTTGATTCATTTGAACCTAGCACAGAGGAGGGGACTTTACTGCTATTGTAAAATATAGTGTCTTTTGGGGGGAATAATTGTGAAGGCATTGTTGTGGCGGTTATTGAAATAATCAGATTCTTTTATTGTGGTGATGGTGATGGTTGATAATTAATTTTGGTTTGTTCTTTACACCAGAAAATTAGAATGACATTTAGTTCTTGTCTGGCTTTAGTGTGCGTTGCTACCGTAGCTCTGCAATGGAGCTGATTGATAGGTATGTTATGGTTTCTTTAGCCAGCATTCCTCTGGTTAAGCCAGCATTTCCTAAAGGAGAGGTGGCTGGAAGGAAAACACTGGTGCTTCTTACTGCGCAGTTTAAAAAATCCAGGTAAAGTGAGATTAAATTGAGCATTAAGAGTAGTAATGCGAGCTGGGCGTGGTGGTGCATTCCTGTTATCCCAGTACTTGGGAGGCTGAGACAGGAGGATCACAGGTTCGAGATCAGCCTCAGCAACTTAGCAAGACTCTCAGCAACCACCTTGTTTCAAAACAAAATATCAATTAAAAAAGGGCTGGGGGTGTAGCTTGGAGATATGATACCCCAAGGTTCAATCCCCAGTACCCCTAACCCCCCCAAAAAAAAAGAGTAGTAATGCAGGAAAAAGTAGTATGCAGTCTTTGTAAATGTTGACACGGGGGGCAGGGCAGGGCAGATGTCCCATCAGCTGGTATTTTTAGATCCTTGTGTTTTCTCAGTGGTCCCCAAAGCCAATCATGACCAAAATGCCAATTTTAATTTTTTACCTGGTTATAGTATGAGCAGTCAGGGTTTAGTCAGAGGAAACAGAAACCACATTTGGTATGCAAATAAAGGTGTCTTATACAGGAAAGGAGTTGCTAGTTGTTGGAAAGCTGAAAGAGCAAAGAGGAAGCACTGAGATAACCAGAGATTAATAAGTGTGAGAGCTGGAGAAATAAAATGTAAGAGGGTTATTACCAGAAGCCAGGGGTTTGAAGGAAGGACTCTGGGACAATCAGATCTCTCAGCAAGTGCTACTTCTCAGCTGGTGATTGGACCTCAGAGCACCAGTTGGTACCCAGCTGCTAAGGGGAGGTGTGGCCTGGCAGGTCCGTGCATGGTTCAGGTGGCAAGGCCCAGCAAGCGAGGGAGCACCGGGGGGGGGGGGGGCACAGCAGAGGTGTCTCACAGAGCCAGTCATAGAGCTTCGCAAAGCTCAGAGCCACACTGCTGCTGCTGCTGGAACTACCCCCAGCACTATTAAAAAAAAAAAAAAAAGCTAAATCCCAGTCCATTTCTCTCCTCAGAAATTCTGAGTGAAGCCAGGCATGGTGGCTCAGTACTTGGGAGGCTGAGACAGGAGGATCACAGGTTTGAGGATAGCTTCAGCAAGTAGTGAAATCTCAGCAACCTAGAGAGATCCTGTTTCAGCATAAAATATAAAATAGGGCTGGGGGTGTAGCTCAGAGGTAGAATGCCCCTGGCCAACCCAGTACCACAAAAAAAAAAAAAAGAAGGAAGGAAGGAAATTCTGAGTGGGACCTAGCAATCTGTATATTTTCTAAAGGACCCTCAAGTGACTCACTTTAGGTGGTCTGCATAGCACCCTTTAAGGAATACGGCTGTAGATTTACAAGTAGCTCCCAGGCTAGAAGAACAGAGAAAGAATGCAAGTATGACTTGGGAAGAAACAGGTGCAAGTTGTTGTTCTGTCAATAGAATCAGATTCCAAAAACACAAGTAGAAAGACAAGCCCACATCTCTTTTGCCTTTGCTGAGCTCTGATTCAAAACAGCATGTCCCTGAGCTCCTGTTACCAGCCTGGAGCTCCTGTTACTGCTGGGCAGCCCCCTCTGCATGAGAAAGGCCCCGCCACACAATGGGTGCTGGTATCCAATGGCTCTCACTCACATCCACATCACAGCTGCCTCCAAAGCCAGTGCAGACAGATAGATGGAGTCTGAATGCGTGTTTCGCGACTTCTTAGTTGTCTAGGTGAATTAATTCAGCCTTGGGTTTTTCATGGGAATAATATTTTTTAGCTGTTATAGAAGTATGACTTGAATTGAAATAAGCAGTGTAGATCTCAGTTCATTTGTAAAACAAAAAGGACTATCATCTCTGATATCTTTTTCAGCTCTAAAATTCTTCGTATATTATACAATGATCCTATTTCTATTATAATCTAAGTAAAATTATTCAGATACTTACAGAAAACAAAGTTACAATATTGAGGAGGAGCGAAGTCATTAACTCCTCTTCTTTGAGCAGAAAAAAAAATAATACTCATTACATTTCCTAAATTGAATAATGCAGATGAAACAGTAATTGTTTCGGGTGAAATGAGTCTACATGGTGACACGGTGGGGTTTCCTGACTGAAGGGTGCTCTTTAGACCCGATCAGTGCTGCCTTACCAGACATATCCTGTGAGCATCCTCCGTGGACTTCTGTCATGGAAAAACAGTGTCTGGTGACCAGAACTGGAGTTGTGTCACACTGACTCCAAAGTTAACGGCCCCAAAGTAGGGTATACAAACAGGAGTGGTGCTGAATTCCTAAGGAGCCTTTGAGCTGAAATAGGGCATGACATTTCATCTGGCTCCTGAGGTGTCTCAGATTTCCCCATTCTCTTGTCAGCATGAGCGAAGATAAAGGGGAAGATTTTCCAATCAAAGCCCAGGGGGCTGGATTCCTGCCTTCTCTCACTTTCTCTGGCTTTCCCAGCACTCACCTTGTCTGCTCCAACACAATGTATTGTTTAGGTTTATGTAGATAACTGACCTTCTTTGTGAACTGGGGATTCTGAGGCACAAACACTTGAGTTTTTCTTTTTCTCAAATGAACTTGAGGTTATTTGGTTGGCTTTCCATAGTTACTAAAGCCCTAAGTGATGCCTACTTGCCAAAAGGACTTGGAGGTTTAAAGTACTAACCACCCTCCTTGGCATCCCATTTTGCTCTCGGGTCTCCGTGAGGACTCCACCCTTGGGATTATAGTTACTCTGAATGGCCCTCTCCCTGTTCCATACTAAAGAACTTTCTGTTCCCTGGAGAAGTGTTTCCCTCACTCTCATAGGTGACAGGTAGCATCTCGGAATCAAGGAGAAATAGAGGGCAGCATGCAGGCTAGGTTCTAAAAAGCCAGGAATGAAGCACACAGGAAAGAGAAGAACTACTCTCAAGACACACAGTGGGATAAAGTCCCTGAAAGTGGAGGTCATGGAGAGGTTCAAGGTCGAACTAGGAGGGCACTTAGAAAACCAAAAGCCAAGCCGGGCGTGGTGGTGCACACTTGTAATCCCAGTACTTGGGAGGCTGAGACAGGAGGATCACAGGTTTGTGGCCAGCTTTAGCTACTTAATGAGGCCCTCTGCAACTTAGTGAGACCCTGTTTCAAAATAAAAAATATAAAATAGGGCTGGGGGTGTACCTCGAAGGTAGAATGCCCCTGGGTTTGATCCCCTGCACTGCAAAAAAATAAAAATAAAATAGGGCTGGGGGTGTAGCTCGGAAGTAGTATGCCCCTGGGTTCTATCCCTAGTACCACACACACACACACACACACACACACAAAGAAAATAAGAAAAAGAAAACCAAAAGCAGATACAGAGCCCCACAGACAGGAGACCTGGAAACAGCCAGCGTCCCTTGCAGGAAGGAAGCACGCAGTGCTCTCTGCTGTCTAGCTGAATTCCCATCTGTTGAGGAACCCAGGTGGATTACTCTCCCAGACAGGCTGGTCCAGGGCAGGCTCGAAAACCCACCTTCCCCTCCAAGACCACAGATCTGTCCAGTGTGGGACCCACATCTATGCTCTGGCTGCTGGTAAACGCTGCACTGATTTTTCCTTATTAATTTGGCTGTTTTATCTTCTCTTCTTTCCTGGAGGACCTGCCTGTCCGTCACTCCTGTGTTATCGGCAGGATAATCTACTTTCTCCCTGCTTCCTTATTTTCAGTGTTTGTATCTGACAGTGCTATTCTTTGGATTCTGTCTCTTCCTACTTCTCTCCTCTGCAGTCGATCTGCTAATCAGGCTTTCTGCTCCACTCAGCTATTTTGGTTATTGTCCTGGACTTTCTTTCTCTTGCAGGTATTTTTTAGCTCATCATAACTTCATTCACTGTTTCTTTCCCATTGTCCATGCTCTTGGACAAAGTAGATATTCTCTCAACAATTCTCCTGGTTCAAATATATTTGTAGGCTTTGCTACATGGCTACCAACTTAAGAAAAGTTGTATTGCTTTGTACTGAACAGTTTATATCAAACAGCATGTCTTCTTTCCTTTTTTTTTTTAGTGCACTGGGGATTGAACCCAGGGGCATTCTACCTCTGAGCTACACCACCAGCCATATTTTATTTCTTATTTTGAAACAGGGCCTCACTAAGATGCTGAGGCTGGCCATGAACCTGCTATCCTCCTGTCTCAGCCTCCCAAGTACTGGGATTACAGGCATTGCTACCACACCTGGTTCCCTTTTAATTTTAAAATTTAAAACAGGGTCCCACTAAATGAGTGCACTGGCCTCTAACCTGCAATCCTCCTGTCTCAGCCTCCCAACTTCCCAAGTACTGGGATTACAGACATGCACCACCACACCCTGCTCAAACATGTTTCCTACAAGAATGTTTTTAAATTTTGTTTCTCTAATTCTATGATTATTTAAAAAATAAACGTTAAGTACGTTCAGGATCATCCAGGTGCCCTTTTCTACAGTCAAGCATTGTCACAGTTTGGTGTTCAGAGTTACACATGTAATTGCATAGAAAGAAAAGGAACCGGAGAAAACAGGAATCGAGGTAATGTGTAAGCGGTGCATCTGAATGAAGCGGAGGCTGAATGACATCATGGTGCATTGTGCAGGAGAATGTTTTTCAGTGATTCAGATGTAGAGAATTAATGGGGGAAGTGAATCATCGCAGCATGAACAGTAAAAGACCTACCAAACAAAACAAACCTGTACCGGAGCAATCAGCACCCTGCCTGGTTCAAACCAAATCGCATCAGTAGTCACCTTACATTAGTGTAATTTATTTGAATTTTATTTATTTTTATTGTATTATAATTAATTTATAAAAATTGAAAATGCCTTTTAGTTGTATAAAAGTTATATGCATAAGGAGTTTGTAACTATTTTTCTATTTGTAGGTATTTACATAACATATCTAAGATGGAGTAATAGGGATTCAAGCTACCCTCTTGCTGGGCATGGTAGAGCATGCCTGTGATGCCAGTACTTGGGAGTCTGAGACAGGAGGATTGCAGGTTCGAGGCCAGCCTCAACAACTTAGCAAGACCCTCATGAACTTAGCAAGACTGTTTCAAAAATGTAAAAAGGGCTGGAATCAGCCCTTGCTGAATCATATGGTCAGAGTATGTTTAGTTTTAAAAGGAACTATCTTCCAAAGTGGCTGAACCATTTCGCAGTCCCACTAGTAATGAATGAGTATTTCTTTTTTTGTGTGTATGGTACTGGGAATTGAACCCAGAGGCATTCTACCTCCGAGCTACATCCTCAGACTGATTTTATTTCTTATTTGGAAACAGGGTCTCACTAGATTGCTGAGAGCCCCACTAAATTGCTGAGGTTGTCCTTGAACCTGCAATCCTCCAGTCTCAGCCTCCCAAGTACTAGGATTACAAGCGTGTGCCACTATTGAATAAGTATTTCTGTTGCTCCACATCCTCACCAGAATTTGGCATTGTGGTTACTTTGGATTTTTGCCATTCTAAGAGGGACATGGCAGCTCAATATGTCTTTTTTTTTTTTTTTTGCGGTACGGGGATTGAACGCAGGGGCGTTCTACCTCCGCGCTACGCCCCCGGCCCTATTTTTTTATGCTTTATTTTTGAAACCAGGTCTCCCGAAGTTGCGGAGGGCCTCACCAGGGGGGAGGAGGAAGAGAGAGAGAGAGAGAGAGAGAGAGAGGGAGAGAGAGGAGAGAGGAGAGATAGATCACGCGCGTGCGCATGTGCGCTGAGGTTGGCCGCGAACCCGGATCCTCCGGTCTCCGCCTCCCAAAGTACTGGGATTACAAGCGTGGGCCACCACACCTGGCTCAATATGTCTTTTTAAAGTTTCAACTTTCTAACTCCTTGTTGCTGTTTGTTCCCGTCAGCATTCTTGCAACTATAATTTAAAAGATTGATCATGTATCTTAGAAGAAAGATTTATTTTCTTAAGGTTTCAGGTTCAGTCCATGTGAGGCCCGGGACCCCGGATCTCAGGGTATGGTAGCTGGAGGTAAAGAGAGAGAGAGCACATGGACTGTGCTCCTCACATCACAGAGGCCGAAAGCAAGAGAGAGAGTTGGGGGAGGAGGAGCCATTTATATAATCCCCAAGGTCACACTCCCAGGGACCACCTCCTTCAGCCACACCCTACTGGCCTGGGTCACCACCCAAATAAATCCATTACAATGGATTTATCAACTGTTGGGATTACAACCCTCATGATTTAATTATATTAGCTCCAAACATTAATAAATGAACTCTTTAGGGGAACTTTTATTTGTGTGTGTGGTACTGGGGATGGAACCCAGGGACATTCTACCTCTGAGCTACATTCCCAGACCTATTTTTATTTATTTATTTATTTATTTTAAACAGTATCTTGCTAGGTTGATGAGTCTTACTACTTGCTGAGGCTGTCCTCAAACCTGCAATCCTCTTGTCTTAGCCTCCCAAGTACTGGGATTACAGGCGTGCACCACCATGCCTGGCTTCAGGGACATTTTATATCTAATTATAACACTATTGTATGTTGATCTGATAGCAAACTTACCATACTCTTATTAATTCTAATAATTTCTTTATACATTCTTCTGTACCTTCTATTTAGGCAATCATATCATCTGTGAGTTTTGCCAGTTTTGTTCCTTTCTAACCCTTGTTCCATTATGTTCTAAGCATTTTCCATTGGAAAAGAATTTTCAGATATAGCCTGAAGGAATTTGGCTATAATATGAACAATATAAAATTTGAGATTTCCATTATGAGGCTCCATCAATATATACAGCTATCTTTATTGCTAACACTTACAAAGAAGGAGGTCCTAAATGGCCAATTTGTAGCTCAAAAGAGGTTCTTTAACAATTACTCTAAGGGGCTGGGAGTTTAGTTAAATGTTAGTATGCATGCTAGAGGCCCTAGGTTCAATCCCTAGCACAAAACAAACAATTACTCCAAGATTCTTAAAGCTTATAGGTTCAGGTTCTTTGATGTTAAGGCAAATCTAACAGCAGGATTACAACCACAAAAATTTCCCATAGAGAGAAGCAGGGGGGCTGGGTGTGTACCTCAGTGGTAGAGCACTTGCTTAGCATGATCAAGGCTCTGGTTCCATCCCCAGCACTGCAAGAAGAAAAGGGAAAAGGAGAGGAGAGGAGGGGAGGGGAAGGGAGGAGAGGAGAACACAGGAGCCTTTCTCACAAGGAACCAAAGTCTTAAAAGATATGGTTTATTGCCAGGTATGGTGGTGCACACCTTTAATCCCAGTACTTGGGAGGCTGAGACAGGAGGATTGTAGGTTCGAGGGCAGCTTCAGCAATGTAGTGAGACTTTCAGAAACCTAGTGAGATCCTGTTTCAAAATAAAAAAGGGCTGGGGTGTAGCTTGAAAGTAGAATGTCCCTGTGAAAAATAAAAATAAATAAATAAAATAGGGCTGGGGGTGTAACTCAGAGGTAGAATGCCCCTGGGCTCAATCCCCAGTATAAAAAATTTTAAAAAAAGAGAGATGGTTTATCTATGTTTCACTTTTCTTTACCTCCAGCTGCTGAAGTCTTTGGTCTCTCGCCTTACCTAAGCTAATCAGGTGCTTTTGTGGATTGAGGGTACCTTCTCCCCATCAAGCAGGACTGTGTAACACCCCAGGTTAGCGAGAAATCACAGAGATCAAGGGAGACCAGGAGTAAAGATCAAATTGAAGCTGTTTATTTCTTTTAAGCTGGAGGCCAGCAGTCCAGAGTGGGTCTTAAAGCAGACTCCAACAACTGGGCAACTGGAGTCAAGGTGAGCAGGGTTTTTAAAGGCATACAGAGCCGGGCGTGGTGGCGCACGCTTGTAATCCCAGTACTTTGGGAGGCGGAGACCGGAGGATCCGGGTTTGCGGCCAGCCTCAGCTCTCTCTCTCTCTCTCTCTCTCTCTCTCTCTCCTTAGTGAGGCCCTCCGCAACTTCATGAGACCCGGTTTCAAAATAAAGTATAAAAAATAGGGCCAGGAGCGTAGCGCGGAGGTAGAACGCCCCTGCGTTCAATCCTCAGCACTACTAAATAAATAAATAAATAAATAAATAAATAAAAATAAAGGCATACAGCATTTGTAACTTAAATACTGATTTAAAAATAGCACATACAGCTTATGTCATGGTTACATAAAGGGTTACATACATCATGAATTTATAACCAATCAGGTATTTCCAACTAAATTCTAAGTGGGAGGGGGTTTACTTATCAGCAGAAGCTATAGTAACAGAAGCCAAACATTATGCAGTTAATATTATCTCTGGATGAAAAGTTCAGTAAAGTTTAAAACCTCTCATTTTGGCAGAATAAACTGTTGCTTTACAAATTTTTCTTTTCCTTGGGTGGAGTTTGTCTTTTTAGCTACTTTCAGCAGAGAAAGGGGTTTTAAAATGGAGTTACTTCTGCTTTTACACTGTTTCTATAGCTGCATCAAGTGAGGGACTGTGTCAGACAGGAAGAGGATCAGGACGAAGACTGCTGCGGAGGAAGTTGAGGGGTATAGGCTTCCAGTTGTAGCAGACCTACAGAAAGAAAACAAGAAGGATGGTTACTTTGTATGAAACATTAATTTTGGCAAAAACACCAGAGTATAAACAAAATACGATGGTTCAACAATCATCAGGGATTCACATTTTTGTATAAAAGTACAGATGGATAAGTAAATGTTTTAAAAAATAAAGTTGGAATCATAGTCAAAATAGTTGTGTCTAAGTCCCTCCCCCCCTTTATAGATTTTGAATGTTTCCTTGTTTAAGTATAAATTCTTTTATTTATTTATTTATTTTTTGCAGTTCTGGGGATGGAACCCAGGGGCATTCTACCTCTGGGCTATACCCCCAGCCCTATTTTTTATTCTTTATTTTGAAACAGGGTCTCACTAAGTTGCGGAGGGCCTCACTAAGTAGGTGAGGCTGGCTGCGAATCTGCAATCCTCCTGTCTCAGCTTCCCAAGTACTGGGATTACAAGCTTGTGTCACCATGCCCGGCAAAGTATAAATTCTTTAAAAATGCTGTTTGGAGGGCTGGGGATGTAGCCCAGTGGCAGAGCACTTGCCTAGTAAGGCCCTGGGTTCAATCTCTAGCATTGTCAAAACA
>PVJS01020631.1:21864-32473 GCA_004027185.1 Glis glis | reverse complement strand
AGCGGGCCCCTAGAGGTGAGGTGCAGGTTGTGACCCATGAGGAAGAACGCTATACCCAACAGGAACTTATTGAGTTTTCTAACTCATTCAAACAGAGGTCTAGGGAATATGTATAGGAATGGATTTTAAGGGTGTGGGATAATGGTGGGAATAATATACAATTAGATCAGGCTGAATTTGTTGATATGGGCCCATTGTGTAGAGATTCTAAATTTAATGTAGCAGCTCGTAATGTTAAAAAGGGGACCAACAGTTTATTTGGTTGGTTGGCTGAGGTATGGACCAGAAGATGGCTTACGGTGGGTGATTTGGAAATGCTTGACCTCCCTTGGTTTATTGTGGATGAGGGGATTCAAAGGCTGAGGGAGCTTGGAATGCTGGAGTGGATTTGCCGTTTGGGATCCTCTCCTCCACAGTGGATACGTCCTGAGGACGTTCCCTTCTCCCGTACTTTAAGAAATAAATTTGTGAGGGGGGCACCATCATCCTTGAAGGGCTCTGCTGTTGCTATCCTCTGTATGCCAGAGCTTACAGTGGGAGACGCAATTGACCAATTATTGGATTTAGGTGTTATGGGTATTCTTGGTTCCTGTAACAAGGGTCAAGTGTTGGCTCTCAATCGTCAAAGGCAAGGTAGTCGCACCTATTATGGTGGACAACAGAGAAGGAACAATGAGCAGAGGGGCTTGACTCGTGCAGATTTATGGCGTTGGCTGATTACTCATGGTGTCCCCTGAAGTCAAATAGACAGGAAAACCACCAAATTCCTATTGAATTTGTATAATCAGAAAAATTCCAGGATGGCAAGTGTCTCAAACCCTCCAGGAATGAAGGTGTGGGTCACCCCTCTGGGTAAGGAACCTAGACCTGCCAGAGTGCTGGCTGAAGATAGAGGAAATGCAGAGTGGATAGAAGAAGAAGGTAGTTTGGAGCTACCTCTCCCTGGGAAAATAGTGAATCAAAAGTAATATCATATACCTGGAGGGATTGTAGAGATTAGTGCCACTATCAAGGACTTGAAAGATGGTGGTGAAGCCGGGCGTGGTGGCGCACGCTTGTAATCCCAGTACTTTGGGAGGTGGAGACCGGAGGATCCAGGTTCACGGCCAGCCTCAGCTCTCGCGCTCTCTCTCTGTCTCTCTCTCTCTCTCTCTCTCTACCTAGTGAGGCCCTCCACAACTTCGTGAGACCCGGTTTCAAAATAAAGCATAAAAAATAGGGCTGGGGGCGTAGCGCGGAGGTAGAACGCCCCTGCATTCAATCCCCGGTACCGCAAAAAAAAAAAAAAAAAAAAAAGAAAGATGGTGGTGGTTCCCACCACGTCCCAATTTAACTCTCCTATTTGGTCTGTGCAGAAGACAGATGGAATAAGTATTAGGAATAAGTATCACTCAAAAAGCCCTGCCTCCTATTCAGGGAAGTGACTGATGCGTTTCCGGTTGTACGTGGAATAGCTTTACTATGTTAGGTGTGATTTTGAATATTGATGTAATTTAAAAGAGACTGGGTTAGGAGTCAAGTTGACAAGGGGTGGACTTGTAATAGTTGGTCTGGTTTGTCAACTTGACTCACCCCAGATCATGTGACTTTGGTTGTGTAACAGTGGATTGAACTGGAAGTCCTGCCCTGAATGTGGGTAGCAGGGTTCTGACAGGTGCAGGACTTGGATAAAAGAAGGAGAAAGCTGCGTAGAAGTAGCCACTACTCTTCCTGAAGAGAATGCATCTGTTCTCGTTTGAGTTAGTCAGTCTGTAATTTTGCCGTTTCCTTGAGGAGCTTCTTGATCTTCTGCTCTCGTCTGGATCCTCGGCCTCCAGCCTTCGAACTGAAGCTTCGCCGTCCTTTCTCTGAGGAGCTTCCTTGTCTTCACATCTTGGACTGGACTTTGAACTGAAGCTTCACCGTTGTTTCTCCGAGGAGCTTCCTTGTCTTCACATTTTGGACTGGACTGAATTGGTGGTTGCTTCAATCGTGAGGCTCCGGCTCTTAGACCACCCGACCAGCTGCTGATTCCTCTGACTCTTCACGTGCAGTTGAAATTCTGGACTGCATTGTGAGCTAATCTAATAAATCCTTTTTTTCCCCCTTCATTCTGTGAATTCTACTGATATTCTGTTGATCTGTAGAACCCTGACTTATACAAGAATGTGCTCTGTTTGGTACATTGTAAAAACTTGATAAATACTAGCCTTTAAAGTTGATGTTGCAAGACATCTAGATATCTCTGAAATGTGTTAAAACATGATGTTACCTTAGAAAATATTCAGAACAGGAGAGAAAAAAAACCAATGTCTTCAAAGATGGACAGTATGAATAAAAAAAGAGACTCATGGTATCTGGGGCCTTGCATAGCTTAAAAACACTGCTCCTCCTCCTTTTCCTATTTCAGCTCCTTGTCTTCCTCCTCCTCTTTTTAGACTTTCACCTTCTCCCTATATGTACAAATTGAACAAAACACCAAAAAGCCTATTTGGTCCATGGCAACTGGTGTGTAGCCTAGATTTAATTTTGACCTCCTCTTTAAACAGAACATGAAATAAAGACCTAAAAAAGGGTTTCTTGCCCAAATTCCTATGGTTAGTTAGTGGCAAGAGTTTAAAACCCCTCATTCACTTACAGGATTATAATATTCTTCACTATGAATAATCTGATGGCTTTACATAAAATTTTTCATGTTTAACCAAAGAAAATTACTACTTTAAGCAGGTCACAGTGGTACACACCTGCAATCCCAGTATTTGGGAGGCTGAGACAGAAGGATCAGAGGTTCAAGGCCATCCTTCACAACTTAGTGAGAACTTGTTTCAAAATAAAAAAATAAAAAGGGTTTGGGGTGTAGCTCAGAGATAGAATGCCCCAGGGTTCAATCCCCAGTCTCACAAAATTTGTTACTTTATATTCTGCATCTTACTCTGTAGTCCATAAAAAGCATACAGACCACTTTTAATTTTCAGAGTTAATTCACCTCTAACAGTGATTTAGGCAGCAATCTACGTAAGCCTAAAGGGAGAAGAAGACCTTATTCTAAGACATAGTGTAATAGATTACTACCATCGGCATCTTGAATCTGTCTAATGCAAAGTTATCCACCGCATGAAAGGCTGAGGTTGAAACTTTTGCCCAGTGTTAGTGTCTGTTTCCGCTTTAATCATCGAGGTCGGAGTTCTTGCTGAGAATAACTGCCACTAGGTGGAAACCTTTCAAAGATGATAGTTTCTTTTCTGCAGTGCCAGAATTAATGCAACATACAGACATAGGAAAATGTTTAAAAATGTAATTTCCTCTGAATTAAAAAAAGGATCTGGAAGAAGCTCTGAAACAACTGGGAATTTTTATTTAATTTCAATTTAGTTTATCTTTGAAAGTATGTTTTGAAAGAAGCCATTCAGAACATACGTACACTGAAGATTGGAATTGGCGTTCAGTCCAAAAGCATCCAGAAAAGCCTTTGTTTTTTTTATCTATTTTCCATTTCTTGTGTTATCCCCTAATATGATTTTATTTTGTACTCTTTACCTAATAATCTAATATAATAGCAGATTGAAACTGTCCACATCTGCATGAGAGGTTCATTAAGCATTTAAATAGATCTTTATTTGATTTAGGCCTTAGAGCGCTGGGCACTCCATCTCCCAGGAAGTCGCCTGTTCATGCTCTAAGCTAGTTTCAGCCTCAGAGAAGCCCAAATGAGCACCCTTGGCAGGGGCAGAGCATCTACTGCCATCCTTCCAGCCAAAACCCTGCTGGTTCCATTATTAAAAGGAAAAATTGCATTTCTTAAGAGCACATGTATGTATACTCAACCTGAAGTTACTTGGATTTATTCCCTTACCAATGCAGCAAATTCTCATTCTCTCTCTCTCTCTCTCTCTCTCTCTCTCTCAAGTTGAAATTGGTTAAAGCGCTGCAGTTCCAGAAACAGGAAATAAACTGGCATAGATACCAGAGTCATTTCTTGGAGTTATTAAGAACACACTGGAACATTTATCTGTTGCTGAAATAGACAAACACCTGTGTGCTGGACTTTCCAACCTATTTGGGGAGGTTCTGGGCATAGCTAATCCTTACTGTCATAGATGCTACTAAAAGAGTAATTAAAGTTAATAGTTCCTAATGTCTAAGCAGCGTCTGGAGGAACAAGGGAGAATGGTTTCCCCCAGCTGAGTTTTGCATGGTTAACTGGTGCCATTCAGGAATGTTCCAGCCCTCCTCTCAAGCATCTGGTGTTGACTTGTGCTGACAGCAGGCAAACAGATTTGATGGATCAGTGTTGAATCTGGAGTGGAAATGTTGTTTTCCCTCATGTACCCAGATCCCATTCAGGATGTCTGATAAAGCTTTACTTTGGGGATGGGGCCATATAAACTATCTCCAACCATCCATTAATCTAATACTCCTTCAGGGGGGAATCTGTCATATTCAGTCTATGTACAAATGTTGACTTAAACAGCCTGAGAAATGAGAAATTTAAAATGGTTTTGGTATTGAGAACCACGTTATTTTAGAAATGTAAAGCTATTTAGAGTTAATTCTAGTAGGCTTATTTTTTTTTTCAAACGAGATGAAGGAAACAAGGAAAAGTCCAGTTGCTTTCACAAAGTTCTTTTGAATATCAATCCAGAGAGCATTCCAATAGCTATAAATATGATCTTGCACTCAGTTTCTTTAATTTATATACAATAACACAGGTCAGAGTGGAGAGGTTAAAAAGTATGATAAAAGCACTATTATGACAGAGGTGCTTATATGCTAAGGATGACACTTAATGGACACAATTAAGACCCTCTCTTTCTAGAAAGAAGATGCTGTTATTCCCAAGTCAAGGATGGAGACTGATCAAAGAGGGCAAACAGACAAAGGTCAGTTATCTCCTTAGCAGTAGAAGTAGGGCTTAAAATAATTCCTGACTCCAGAGTCAATAAACTTTGTAACTCCATGCTTTACAAAGTCTAGAATAGTTAGGATAAAATAAAGCAAACAACAAAACACCTATGTGGAGCCAGAAATCTGATCTGTTTGACATTCCCACTGTTAATATAATTTGGAATATGCCTTCAGAAGGTTTCTATCAAAAGTTTAAATACTTAATTGGCAACAGGCACACAATAGTCAATTAGTACCTTGGAAGAAGAGCACTATAATTTAATGCCTTATAAAAATAATGAAGCTTCTGCATACTATTTTTGGAAGAGTAGCTTGCTTTTCATCTTTACTCTGCTAACGTTAAGTTCTTTGTTGTAATGGAAATTTCCAAGAGAAAATACATTCATGTGAAAGTTCACATATAGAGAATGGTGTATCCACATGTAAATACACTTTATTCTTCAATATTATATTTTTGCCATAGGATTCATATGTTTACAAAATGCTAATGAAATAAATCAAAGAAAATCTAAATAAGAGATGAAAAATATGTTTATTTATTGTAAGACAACAGGGTAATGACATCAATTCTACCCAAACTGATCTATAGATTTAGTGCAATTTCTGTAAAAATTCTAGAAAGGATTTTCTAGATTCAGATAAACTTATTCTAGTATTTATCCAGAAATGCACAAATCCTAGAACAGGTAAAAGCAAGTTTGAAAAAGAATAATACTGTGTCTAATATTTAGTCCTACTTTATTGCTACATACCTGAATCCAGAATGTGTGGAATTGTGGAGGGAGAGATAATATGAATCAGTGGAACAGAATAGAGGACAGAAATAAACCCAGACAAATAGGCTCCTAATTGTGGACCAAGGAACAAAAAGTAACTCAACAAAGGAAGGATAGTCTTTTTACCCCAAAAGTATATAATAATTGGATAGCTAGAGACAGTAAAAAAAGTAATTAAACCTTGATCTAAGTCTCAAATCTTAAATAAAATGAGTTCAAAGCATATCACAGATTGAAAATGTAAAAATACACAATTTAAAATTTTCAAAAAAAAAATAGGAGAAAATCTTTGGGATTTAGGGACAGGCAAAAAGTTCTTAGATTTGACATCAAATCATGATCCAGAGAAGGAAAAGCTGGACTGCTTCAGAAGTAAAAGTGTTTGCTCACTTTTAAAGTGCAGCATACTCTATTAAAATGGTAGAAATGTCAACATCTCCCACTCTCACCATGCCCAGGAGATGAAAAGCAAAATGGGAGAAAATATTTTGGCATAATTTCTCTAACAAAGGGCTAGTATCAAGACTATATAAAGAATTCTCAAAACTCTACAGTTAAGAAAAATTAGAAAATGGGCAAAATATATGAAAAGACATTTCATAATAATGACAAACAAGCAGATAAAAAGAGATTCACCCTGACCAGGGCAGTATAAATCAAAGCTATGATAAGATATTACATATTAGAAAGCCTAAAATAAATATTACAGATACCAAATGCTGGTGAGGATGCAGAGAAACTGTAATTCCTATCTTGCTAGTCAGAATGTAAACTGGTACAGCCAATTTGTCAAATACTGTAACCTAGAATTATTTGGAATATAATTTGACAATTTATTTTAAAACTAAACATGTAACCACCACGTGATCCAGCATTTACACTCTTGAGAATTAATTCCAGAGAGCTGAATATTTGTTTTGACACAAGAACCTGTATATTAGTATGCTTGGCTGCTAAGTTCATAATAGCTTAAACTGGAAACAAGTTACCATCTTTGGAATGATAAATGTTTAAGTGAACTCTGGTATATCCATATCATAGGATATTACTCAGCAATAAGAAGAGACCAACTATTGATACACAAAATAGCTTAGTTTCACCAGGAAATTATGGTGAGTAAAAAAATTAAAAAGTCAAATCCCATTGGCTATATACTTCATGATTCCATTGAGATTTTACCTCTGAGCTACACCACCAATCCTATTTTAATTTTTATTTTGAAACAGGGTCTTACTAAGTTGCTGAGTGCTTCACTAAGTTCATGAGGCTGGCTTAAAACCTGAGATCCTCCTGTCTCAGACTCTCAAGTACTGGGACTCCTGGGGTGTGCCACCATGTTTGGCTCAAATATCATTATTTAAACAACAAACCTATAGAAATGGGAGCAGATTAGTGATTGTCAGAGGGGTAGGGATGAGGTGGGGGTGGTTGGGCAGCAGAACAGGTGACTCCAACAGGACAATTGTAGGGACTTTCTGGTGGTGATAAAACTGTTATACACAGGATCCAAGATGGCGACCAAGGGAGATACTATGCTATGAACTCTCTGAGACTTGGATCTCAATTGCTGTGAAAGCAACTTCTCCACAGGAGAAGAAAAGCAACAAAAACTTGAAGTAAACAACTAGGGTTTGAAATGTGATGGAATCAAAGCCAGAAGACAAGGCATAGGGAAGTAAAAAGCTCCAAGCACCTTACCTAAGGCTGCGCCATCTTGGTCAGACTGCGCCGGCCACTACCGGCATTGTAGCTTCCACACGCCACCAGCAGAGAAGCCAGAGACCTGTTGTGAGTTCAACTGCAGATCAGGAGAGACGAAAGCAAGCAGTGGCCCGATCCACACTCAAGAGACCAAATGGTGGCGGTGACAGGGCTGCAGTGGCATCATCTTGGCAAGACTTTGCCGGCAGCTACCAGCATTATGGCTCCTGCACAAGCCCAGCTGAGATGCCAGCGACCTGCTGTGAATCCAGCAGCTGCAGAATAGCAGCAGTGAAGGCGAGCAGTGACTCGCTCCATGCGTGACACAGAACCGAACTGCTGCATAAGCAGAAGCGGCAGAGGTGCCATCTTGGTCAGACCGTGCTGACAGCAACCAGCATTGCAGCTTCTGCAGGCCACCAACAAGGAAGCCAGGGACCTCCTCTAAAACCAGCACTGCAGAGCATCAGCGACGGGTGTGAGCAGCAGTTTGATCCACGCTTAGCAGAGTCCCCAGGGCCAGGAGGCCTGACCAGAGCCTGCAGCAGCGACTGAGCCCCCCCCCCCGAGATTAAGAGCAGCACTCAACAAGACCGTAAGTCAGCGAGCCGCCCCAGGGGGAGACCACCAAGCGCAGCCACAAGGACTTGCGCGGTCTGGGACAGTGCGGATTGTCCCGGCAGAGGCAGGAGTGGGGTCTGCTGTGGGACATGGTAGACGTGTGGATAAGCAGACAGTCCCTGGTGACATTTGAGTGGGACAGACTTGCAGCCCGCAGGCCACAGCACCCTTGTAGAGTCCCCGGGGATCACCACAGGACACACAGCTGTATAGCTGGGGAACATTGGACCAAACAAGCCCTCTCTGTGGAAAACACGGAGTTCCGTGTTTGACAGAATCAGGGCAAGGCGACACCTGCTGCTTCTGTAGGCAAAGAGAGACACAAGCCCAGGGCCCCCTGCTGGTGACACCTGCCATAGGTGTAGATAGAGACATAAAACAGAACAAGTAGAGACCACGGAGAACCACGCTTGCAGTGAAAAGGGCAATAGAGGCACTGGCCACTTGCACAGGTAGTGAGAGGCACCAGACAAGGGTCCCAATCACTGAAGGAGACCAGAATTGGGCCTGCAAATGGACATTATACCAAGCAAGTGAGAATATCCATTTAGGAAAGGCTATTCACCTTTAAGGCTCACCTAAGTAGCAACTATCTACCTCCAGGTAAAGAAACTATAAAGAGAGAGGGTTTAGATATAGGATATCTAAAGAGTGTGAGAGAGAGAGAACTACAAAAAGCAACAAAGGTATAAACATAAGAAACCTGAAATCATGAAAAGGAAGAATAGCAAAGAAACAATGAGCCCCCCAAATCCCACAACAATAGAACCAGCCAACTCAGAAATGCAAAGATTGCCAGAAGGACAATTCAGAACTTCAATAGAGGAAATAATACAGGATTTCCAAAAAGAATTCAGAGAGAGCCTAAAAGCAATGAAGGATCCGACACCCTGAACAGGAATCAAAAAGAAGCTCTGAAGGAAGTGAAGGATGCAATAATTGAAATGAAGGCATCAATAAAGACCATCAACAATAGACTACACCACATGGAAAATTGAATCTCACTCTTAGAAGATGACCTCTCCAAAAATGAAAACAATATAGAAACTAGAAAAAACAATTCGACAGAATGAGTTGGACATTGAAGAGATCTCAAGCCAGTCTTAAAAGAGCAAACCTAAAAATAATAGGCATAGAAGAGGGATTAGAAGCTGAAACTAAAGGAATCAATAATCTATTCAGAGAAGTAATATTAGAAAATGTTCCAAACATAGAAAGGTTGATACACAGGTACAGGAAACATATAGAACCCCAAATAGACAGGATCAGAGAAGAGGTTCACCATGCCACATAAAAATCAAACTGACTAATGTAGAGGCCAAGGAGAGAATCTTAAAGGCAGCAAGAGTAAAAGAACAAGTAACATGGAGAGGCAAACCAATAAAAATCAATCCTGACCTTCAAAACCAAGTCACAAAAGCCAGGAAGGCCTGGAGCGACATATTCCAAACTCTAAAAGAAAACAACCTCCAGCCAAGATTTGTCACCCAGCAAAGATATCTATCAAATTTGATGGAGAAATAAAAACCTTCCATGACAAACAGAAGCTGAAAGACTTTATGTCTTCCAAACTAGCACTAGAGAAAATGCTCAAAGAAATTAATCACAAAGAAGAAATAATAAGGAAACGCCAACCAGAGAAAGAGTTATTTCCATCAAACAACAAGGCAAAGAACAAACACTACCTCAAACAGAAATTATAACTCAAAATGTTAGGAATGAAAACCCATCTCTCAATAATCACGCTGAATATAAATGGCCTCAACTCCCCAATCAAAAGACATAAGGTGGCAAAATGGATTAAAAATCACAATATATCTATATGCTGCCTGCAAGATACACACTGAAGGTGAAGGGGTGAGGCAAGGTAATCCACGCTAATGGAACTCGAAAACAAGCAGGAGTAGCAATTATGATATCAGACAAATTAGACTTCAAACCTAAACGTATCAGAAGAGATAAAGAAGGTCATTTCTTACTGGTAAAAGGAACAATCCAGCAAGAGGATATAACAATAGCCAACATATATGCCCCAAACATAGGTGCAGCCACTTTCATAAGAGAAACCCTTCGTGTCATTAAATCACACATAGATCCCAATACAATAATATTGGGAGACTTCAACACACCTATCACACCACTAGATCGATCTTCAAGACAAAAGGTCAGTAAAGATGCCTCAGACTTAAGGAACACCATAAACCAAATGGACCTAGTAGACATACAGAATATTCCACCTATGCCGAGCATGGTGGTGCACGCTTGTAATCCCAGTACTTGGGAGGCAGAGACCGGAGGATTCAGGTCCGTGGCCAGCCTGTTACTTAGTGAGGCCCTCCGCAACTTCGTGAGACCCAGTTGCAAAATAAAAGTATAAAAAATAGGGCCAGAGGTGTAGCTTAGAGGTAAAACGCCACTGGGTTCAATCCCTAGTACTGCAAAAAAAAAAAAAAAAAAAAAAATTCCACCCAACTACAGCTGAATTCACATTTTTTTCAGCTGCTCATGGAGCATATCTTAGGCCACAAAGTGAGTACTAGCAAGTTCAAAAAATGTGACATAATCTTCTGTGTCTTCTCAGACCATAATGGAATGAAACTAGAAATCAACTATAAGAAGACCCAGAG
>PVJS01020631.1:0-21764 GCA_004027185.1 Glis glis | reverse complement strand
ACACGTGAAGACTGAATACCACACTGCTGAATGAGGAATGGGTAAAAGAAGAAATAAGGGGAGAAATTAAGAAATTCCTAGAAACAAACGAAAACAGAGAAACATATCAAAATCTCTGGGATACCCTGAAGGCAGTATTAAGAAGAAAATTCATAGCACTGAGTGCCCACATAAGAACAGAAAATCACCAAATAAATAACCTAATGACACACCTCAAAGCCCTTGAAAAACAGGAACAGTCTAACCCCAAAGCTAGTAGAAGACAGGAAATTATAAAAATCAGAGCAGAAATCAACGAAGTAGAGAATAAAAAAATACAAAAAAATCAACAAAACCAAAAGCTGGTTCCTTGAAAAAACAAACAAGATAAATAAACCACTAGATAACCTAACTAAAAGAAAGAGAGAATCAACCCAAATTACTAAAATAAGAGATGAAAAAGGTGCACCGACAGCACGGAAATCCAGAGGATAATCAGAAACTACTTTGAAAAACTATACTCCAACAAAATGGAAAATCTAGAAGAAATTGACAAATTTCTAGACACATACAACCTTCATACACTGAATCAATAAGATATAGAAAATTTAAATCGACCAATAGCAATTAATGAGATTGAAGCAGCAAGAGAGTCTACTATCAAAGAAAGCCCAGATCCAGATGGTTTCCCAAGTGAATTTTTTAAAACCTTTACAGAAGAACTAATTCCAATACTCCTCAATCTATTCCGTGAAATAGAACAGTACAGGACTCTTCCCAAACACATTCTATGAAGCCAACATCACTCTAATACCAAAACCAAATAAAGACAGCTCAAGAAAACAAAACTACAGACCTATATTGTTGATGAACTTAAACGCAAAACTTCTAAACAAAATACTAGCAACGTGCATTCAAAACCACATTACGAAAATCATACATCATGACCAAGTCAGGTTCATCCCAGGGATGCAAGGCTGGTTCAACATATGAAAAACATGTAATCCACCACATAAACAGAGCTAAAGACAAAAGTCACATGATCATTTCAATAGATGCTGAAAAAGCATTCGACAAAATCCAACACCCATTCATGATAAGAACACTGCAGAGAATTGGAATAGAAGGAACATACCTAAACATCATAAAGGTAATATACAATAGGCCCACAGCCAACATCATACTGAATGGGGAAAAACTTCAAGAGTTTCCTTTAAAAACAGGAACAAGACAAGGATGTCCACTGTCACCACTCCTCTTCAATATAGTACTCGAGACTCTAGTCACAGCAATAAGGCAAGAGGAGGAAATAAAAGGAGTACAAATAGGAAAAGAGGAACTGAAACTATCTCTATTTGCAGATGACATGATATTATACTTAGAAGATCCAACAAACTCAACTAAAAGGGCTCATAGAACTGATCAACAAATTCAGCAAAGTGTCTGGATACAAAATCAATCTTAAAAAATCAGACGCTTTTCTGTATGCCAACCATAAATCCACTGAAAAAGAAATCCAGAAGACGTTTCCACTTATGATATCCCCCCAAAAATAAAATACTTGGTAATAAACCTAACTAAGGAGGTAAAAGATCTCTACAAGGAAAACTATAAAATATTGAAAAAAGAAATTGAAGAAGATCTTAGAAGATGGAAAGATCTCTCATGCTCTTGGGTAGGCAGAATAAATATCATCAAAATGGCCATTCTTCCAAAAGTGCTCTACAGATTCAATGCAATACCCATTAAATTACGAAAGTCATTCTTCACTGACAGAAAAATCAGTCCTTAAATTCCATTTGGAACAACAAAAAACCCATAATAGCCAAAGTAGTTCTCAGCAACAAGAACCATGCAGGAGGTATCACAATACCTGACTTTAAACTATACTACAAAGCCATAGTAATAAAAACAGCATGTATTGGCACCAAAGCAGACACATAGACCAATGGAGCAAAATAGAAGACTCTGAAACAAACCCATGAACCTACAGACAATTTTTGACAAAGGGGCTAAAAACACCCACTGGAAAAACAAACCTCTTTCAACAAATGGTGCTGGCAAAACTGGCTAACCACATGCAGAAAAATAGAAATAAACTCCACTTTCTCATCTTATACAAGAGTCAATTCAAGATGGATCAAAGACCTAGAAATCAGACCAGAGACCTTGCAGCTACTCGAAGAGGGCATGGGCCCAACACTTCAAATAGGCACAGGTAAAGACTTCCTCAACAAGACCTCAAAGGTACAGGAAGCTAAAATGAGGATCAATACATGGGATTGCATTAAACTAAAGAGCTTTTGTGCAGCAAAGGAAACAATCAAGAACCTCAACAGAGACTGACAGAATGGTAGAAGATTTTTGCCAGCTACTCCTCTGATAGAGGAATCATATCTGGAATAAACACAGAACTTAAAAAGTCACCACTAAAAAAGCAAATAATCCAAAAATACAAATGGAAGAAATACAAATGGTATGAAAAAATGTTCAACATCATTAGCAATCAGAGAGATGCAAATCAAAACTATTTTAGAATGGCAATCATTAAAAACACAAACAACAAGTGCTGGCGAGGATGTGAAGAAGCAGGAATTCTAATACACTCTTGGTGGGATTGCAAATTAGTGCAACCACTTTTGAAAACAGTGTGGAGGATCCTCAGAAGAATGGAAATGAACCGACCATATGACCCAGCAATACCACTTCTAGACGTATACCCAAAAGAACTGAAACCAAACTACCAGACTAATGCATGTGTACCTATGTTTATAGCTACACAATTCACAATTGTCAAACTCTGGAATCAGCCAAGGTGTCCATCGACAGATGAATGGATCACAAAACTATGGGATATGTACACAATGTAATTTTATGCAGCCATAAAGAACAAAATTACAACATTTGCAAGGAAATGGAGGGCACTTTAGAACATTATGCTAAGCAAGATTAGTAAATCACAAAGAGTGAATAGTCGGATGTTCTCCCTAATATGTGAAAGCTAGGGAGAATGGACTTAGAAGGAACTCCAAAGAAGGAGAAAACTTTAGTTGAGCAAAGAAGGCGACCTAACTGAGAGAGACGCGAGGGGGGGAGAGGGAAATACACTAATGCACATGATGTATATAAACAAACTTAAGAGTCGATCACTATGCTGACCAGGGAAAGGAGGGAAGAGGGAGGGAATTGAGTGAGATTTGAGGGAGAGCTAAATGAACAATGTGTACATGCATGCTTCTGATATGCTGACACTAAAATGTATAACTACAATTCACCAATAAATAAAAAATAAATAAATATAGAGAAGAAACTGTTATATATCTTGATTACATTAATGTCAATATTTTGGTTGACATTTTTCGATAGGGGAAACATTAATGATCTTAGAATTTCATATGAATCTACAAATATATACAAATAAAATTTAATTAAAATGCATTTTCAATTCAAATGTTCTATTACAAATATAAAATTAAACAATCTGAATTGAGTTGAAACACCTCTTTTTTCCTATTGATGGATTATTTAATGTATTAAAATTTTTAACACATTTAGAATTGGAGAGGCATGCTTTTTAGCAAGATAAAACATTAGCAACTCAGGAGAAACAGAATTGACATTGTAAACTTTTTTAGTGGTATGTCTTA
Source organism: Glis glis (assembly GCA_004027185.1). Lineage (NCBI taxonomy): Eukaryota > Metazoa > Chordata > Mammalia > Rodentia > Gliridae > Glis > Glis glis. The sequence goes on along the minus strand of PVJS01020631.1, from coordinate 18,138 downwards.
GCTAAGTGTCTGGTACATAACAGACTTCAAATATTTGAGGAGCAGGTTAGAATGAGAAGAAAGCACTTTGGTAGTAGTGATACTGGTAGCAGTGATGAGAATAAACTTTGGGAAATGTGATGTAGGTATGGTTTTACTAACCAAATCTTTCCCAGTGTATGTCAAGGAGCTGATTAAATCTAGAATACAATTGTTATATCCAAGGTGCCCTTTACTTTGAACTTCACTTCATGACTTTTCCTTAAATTATAATTGTTTTGTGGTTGCTATAGTGCTTTTGTTTTTGCTTTGTTTTATTTTTAATGTACCACGTAAAACTATCACACCCCTGGTTACTTATTAATTCAGCTTCTAATTCAATTATTTGGTGGTATTTTTCTCCATACCTTCCTTTCCTAACTCTCTTTAAAATGTCATGTAGCTATGCAGAGGCCCCTTTAAAATCTCAACCATTTCAAGAAATTAACATTTTTAGCTAGCACCAGGAGGTCATATAACTCTCAGTTAAACTCATGTTTTTAATAATGAATTCTGATGGACCAATGTCTATTAACATGCATTGTCAATCCCCAGCAAAAGGTATAACTTTTCCTAGAGATTAAAAAACTCCAATCAAAATGATAAACTCAGACAAGTTAGACATGTTCTAATTTAACATGTTTAAAGTGTAAAATAAACTTTGTATATTTGGAAATAATATTTTTTTCTTAAGTTGGGGTGATAATATTTGTTTTCTTTTGCAAAACCATTACCACACAAACCTCCAGTAGCAATTCATATACTGTGTTGTATGCTAATTGAGAATTATCAGCCTATCAAAAAGTGACAGAATGTTTCCAGAGTTCATACTAATTACAGCAAAATTACACCTAAAGGTAAACTTAGCTTTTTTGCTGTTGTCTGATTTTCACATTCGGCATTGTCCTGATATCTAAGTCATGAGACAACACATAATGTGTCGTAAATTTGGTTTGCAAATATGCACTTAAGGTGGAAAACCCAAGAAGGCTTGATAAAAGGGCTGTTTCCTGTCTAGGAGTGTAGATGTTATGTTGCTATTTAGTACAACGTGAAATGTCTATGAGTTGCCCTAGGGCAGGATCTCTTTGTTAACAAGCTATCAAGCTTAGCTGGGATACGTGTAGGAAATCTTTACTAAACAAACAGAAGCTAGTCAATTCTTGGGAGATGCGTTTTCATATCAGCATGGCACAGCCATCGTCATCTTTAAAGACTAATCCCTAAGCTACTGTTAGTTGTACTCTGTCATGAGTCAATTCAAATTTTATAAAACATTCACTTTCTTCATAGTCTGAATTCCATTTTCTTACACCTGTTAGGGTATTTTTATGCAAAAACCACCCTCCCTTGAATTTAATTTAAAAGCTGCATGCTCCTCAAGTTCACTAGTCTGAAATGGCAGAAAAATATGCAGTCATTTACAGCTAACTTTCAATAGACTCTGAATAATAGAAGTGTGTTGAGTCAAAGGCTATAGGAAACAAGACAAAAGGTTAATTCTTTAATTGATTACCCACTGTTTGTCCTCCCCTACATCACGTGGGAGATGTGTTCCTTAGGCAGGAATTCGAGTGGCAGTAGGGGACCCTACTTTGTGGTGGGAATTGAGTGAAATGCTGACCTTTCTTCTTTTTTCTGAATATTATTAAAATGTTCTTAATTACAGAGTGTCTACACTGTTGGATTTGACTTAGGATGATGCCCATTTGAGATGTAGCTGGGTTTCTAGGTAACGCCTGCAGCCATTCTGCAGGATTCCTGTCTTTTGGAGGTTCTCCCTTGGGGTCTCACTGTGTGATTTTCCATGTGAATCACATTGACCATAATTGAATTCCAACATCCCAACTAACTTTTTTTAATATGTTTTTATTGGTACATTGTAGTCCCACATCACAATGAGTATCAGTTTGGTGTTAACATACACGCACACAGCTCTTGGTGTCCCTCCCCCCACCTCCCCCCATGTAGCACTGAGAATGATGTTGGTATAATCTCATATGTACACATTGTTTATTATAGTAATTCCATAGATTCCAACTAACTTCTAATTTAGTGCTACTTTCACTCGATGCAGTAACAGAAAGGAAAATTAATTTTATTTACTTTTATTACCTACATCTGTATAGCATAGGCTGTATCAGAAAATATACTGTGTAGGAAAATCAAATATCCATTAAAATGTTATCTAGTATGCTGCATGTCTTCTTGTAGGAAACTGTAGCTTTGTAACCTAAGGTAACTAAACTCAAGGATTTGTTTACTTCTTGTAGGGGATACCGAAATGTGATCATGTTACATCGTCTCTTATTTTAATAAAAGGATATCATTCTCTATGTTGGGAAGAATAGTTTAATGGGCACTGGCATAAATAAATGTTTGAGTCATCTTTATATTATTGTAAGTAATCACAGTCTTATCATAATATAGTTACAAATTACCTCAGACCTTACTCGAGAGTATAATTTCAGAAAGAAAAAGGTAAATGTGTTTATATACAGATCAAGGTCTTGATGAGAATGTACATTACATGTCCTGGTAGAATATTCTGAAAATATAACACCAAGAATTTATAATTCATTTGGAATAATTTAGAAATTTATTTGTGTTTATCATATTGATTTTTTAAGCATATTTGAAATATGCTTAAAAGATGTTCAAGTTTCCAAGTTGAAACCTAGAATTTCTAACTACGTCAGTGAAAACTTACTGGTCTCAGCCCGGTGTATTGGTGCGTGCCTGTAATCAAGGTACTAGGGAGGCTGAGATGGGGGATTGCATGTTCGAGGCCAGCCTCAGCAATTTAAGAAGATCCTCAACAACTTGGTGAGACCCTGTTTCAAAATTTTTAAAAAATGGAAAGGGCTGGGGGTGTAGCTCAGAGGTAGAATGTCCCTGGGTTCAATTTCCAATATAACAACCAAAAAAAAAAAAAAAAAAGAAGAAGAAGAAAAGGAGAAGAGAGAGAAGGAGAAAAGAGAACTTACTGGTCTCAGGTGGCTGTGTTTATGGAAGTGGTCTGAGAAGTAATGTGTTCTGATATGGTCCAAGAGAAAGTAATGTCTCAAGGTATCTTTTAAATATAAACAGAGATTTTAGGGTTAAACTGTTAAACAGAATGTTTAATATCCATATCAATTTCTTAATTCAAGAAAGTAAATAATAAGTCAAAGGTTTAATAATGCTACACATTTTAGAAAAACTAGTTAAATATTGTACTAATAGATACCATCACTTGCATCAAGTCATACTGAACTTTTAAATTATAGACAAAGCATTTTATTACTTAAATAAAATGATCAATGCCTTTCTATGTCTTTGTTTCATATGTTCCTAACAGCTTATCGAGGTATACTTGGCAATTAGAAATTGTGTATATGGATGTTATAAATTTGATGAGGTCATATATGTAAACATTGTGAAATACTGTTTGCATGCCCATCACCTCGCATCACTAGAGTGTGTGTGTGTGTGTGTGTGTGTGTGTGTGTTGAAAATACTTTTAAGATCTACCTCTTAGCACATTTCAATGACCTAGCATTGTCAATTAACATTTTGTACATTGTACTACTAGAACATATTTACCCTACATAACTGAAAATTTGTACCCCTTAGTCAACATTTCTCCATTCCTCCAACCCCTGGGAACCACCGTCCTCCTCTGTTTCAACCAGTTTGATGGTTTTAAATACCACATGCACGTGAGATCTTTTCATGTTTGCCATTTTGCATCATGCTTGTTTCAGGAAGCATGTTCTCCTGCAGGCTCCTATGGGAGACCTATAGGGTCTCCTATGGCAGGATCTGTCAGTCAGTGTCTTTCTTATCCCCCATCAGGTAAGAGGTAGGCAGTTGTCTTTGCTATGGTGATAATTTACAAAATTTAATCTGGCTTTGTTTCCTAAGAAACCGTTTTATAATTTGAAGAATACAAGTGATATTACTTTTACAATGTCTCAATTACACCTGCAATGCCCCTAAAATAAGAGAAAATAGAAGTGAAATCCCAATAAAAGAGACCACTTTTAGAGAATGATTCATATATCTTGGCTGCTTCACATATTGGTCAGAGATTCTCTCTGTTGTGTAGTGTATATGAACTATTGACCAAATCATATAATTACAATCATAATTAAGACACTGCCTATGAGTTAGCTTTAGAAGCAAATATTTCTAAACTACAGAGGACTGTAGTAAAATTTTATCCAGTTAATTAATTGGTAACTTGTTGATCCTTGACTGACTCTGACCTTAATTCCATCTTAAACCAAAAGGTTTGCTTAACAGTGACCTTTCCAGAGATTTCCTGTAAGCTAGCAGAGCAGGTATTAATGAGGCAGATGATTCACACAATAAGAATGTGTTAAACCTTTTGTCTACGAGGTACTAGACAAACCACAAAATATACCCAAAGAAAGATTCCCCTTCCCTTATTGAGTTTCTACTCTAATGCTGACATCAGCCTTTAAACAAGCAACCATTCAAATAATACTCATCAGTTTGGTAATCTTATCAACAAAACTGGAGGAAATATGAGAGAGTATAACAGCAATACCCATGTGGATTTGGAATCTGTAGAAGTACATAAGAGTGGAAACCAGAGGCACACCATGACCAGAACAGCTGGAGTTTGGACAAGAGTATGCTTGTCATGTGTTGAGTGAGTTCCATGAGGGAGCAAAGCCCAGTAGAACAGCAGGGTCAGTGACGGGAGTCATGAGATAGAGATGAGGCTCCCGGGAAGCAGTAAGAAATGCCTGGTGTGGTGGGGCCTGATTCTCACTTGCAGTGTGGGATAGCAGCAGGCTCTGAACACAGACTCACTGAGGCTGGATTAATGTTCTCCACTTCCACTCTATGCAATTACATTAGCTGCAGCAAGTTTCACCAGCTTTTCTGGCTCTCACATGGAGGAAATCTAAGACATACATGCAAAACGAAGGGAGAGTCACCAAAATCCTTTGGGTCATTAGCAATTAGGGGAGAGTTTGGTGAACATTCAATTTTTGAACTAGCAATAGAGGGGAGTGGGAAGAAATTTTTCATTTGACAGGTCGTTTTTAAGTCATAGTATTTTTGCAGAAGAATTGATTGTAGTCATGTGATAACACATTACCATAGTGCTCCAGATTAGGTAACTGAGGTGCACCTCTTCACTAAATGTTTAGCCTAGAGTGGCATTTGAATCAGGCGTGTGGTACACGTACCTGTGATCCGAGTACTTGGGAGGCTGAGACAGGAGGATTGCAGGTTTAAGGACAGCCTCAGCAACATAAGGAGACTCTCAGCAACTAAAAAATAAAAAACGCTGGGGGTGTGTGGCTTGGAGATCAAATGCCCCTGGGTTCAATCCTCAGTACCATAATAAATAAATAAATAAGATTTTGAAAGTGACATTTTAAACTATAATTCTTTGATTGGAGAAAAGCGTATTTTTAATAAACCTCTAGTTTCCATGGAAAAACACTGCAATATTATAAATAAACAACAACCTGAGAGCTCATTCTTCTAAACAAATTGAAGACAGATGCTAACATGTCAGGGAAAGCTGAGTACAAATCCATCATCATTCTGTACATCAAATGTTTACATAGATATTTAAGTCTGTGCTTGGTCTGAGTGAACAGCTACCATCATTTCTCAGTCACAGCAAGCAATGAGAGTTCAATTATTTTCTAACGAAACATTTTATACTGAATGAGATTATGGTTTTTGGATTATCTGATACTCATAGGAGCACTTGCCCAGAAAGTTGAGCTTCTACAAAATAGAAGCATACTGCAAGAAACAATGCTCTCAATGTAGAATCATGTCTCAATTACTTTTTAAAAAGTACCTTTCTTTATTAGTATCATTTAATAAATTTCTGATATTGGATATAACGTAGCTTGTGTATGCTGATACTTATATTTAATTAAAATATTCAGTCTTCTCTCTAGAAATAACATGTCTTTATAAATTGCACCTTGGTCTTTCTATTTTAAAGGTATTTGACAGGACTTAGATTTTTTTCACCTTACAAATTAGGCATCAGCAGTTTAAAAACTCATCTCAACATAGAAAATTCATCTCAACAAATTAATTGCTGTCATTCTTCCATGCCCCTTTCCTGTTCAGGAATTTATGTAATTTTCAACTTATAATTATATCACAGAAACATTTAGTCACTCATCTTTTTCTGTGGCTTAATGAAATAGCTTTGGTTTTGAATTCAGACTGAATTTGAAACTCTGTTGCTGTCCTTAACTATGACTGGTCATCAATAAGTTACTAAATCACTCTGAGGTTTAAATATTGTTTCATCATTAAGTTGGTAATAATAACCTACCTCAAAGAGTTGCTGTGGGAACTAAATAGCCTAGGGCCAACCTGGCCCATTCTAGACACAATAAAGTCTAGCTATTATCATTAATAATAATCAGGACATCTGCATCTTAAAATCCTCAAGTGATTTTATGCATACTAAGGCTGCTTAAGGATCTTTGTTCTAGGATGATCATGTGGTTTATATGGTAGTAAAAAAAAGTATTTAACTGATACTGAGAAAGCAAAGAAACTGAATCTCACATACATTGTTGGTGGGAGTGTAAAATGGTACAGTACCTCTGGAAAGAATTTAACAGTCTTTGAAAATTAACATTTATTTACAAACACTCCTCAGTACTCATCCTAGAGAAATGAATACTTAGGTTCTAAATAACAACAAAAAACTTCTGTATACAAATGCATATAGTAAATGCCTTCAATATATAAATGATAAACATACTGTGGCACATCCATAAAATGAGATACTAAAAGCCAAAAAAAATTGATTCTTAAAATAACTTGGATGGATCTCAGATACATAATTCTGAGTTTTAAAAAACATCAAAACTTTACATGCAGTATTATTCTATTTACATAACACTGTCAATGTGATAGTTATAGTGAGAGACCAGATCAGTGACTGCCAAGACTAAATTAAGGGATAACATAAGAAGTTTCCGCGCGCGGGCATGCGCGCGCGCGCGCATGTGTGTATGTGTGTGTGTGTTATAGAGAATTGAATCCAGAGGCATTCTACCTCTGAGCTACATCCCCAGACCGATTTTATTTCTTATTTGGAAATAGGGTCTCACTAGGTTGCTGAGAGCCTCACTAAGCTGAGGCTGTCCTTGAACTTGCGATCCTCCAGTCTCAGCCTCCCAAGTACTAGGATTACAAACGTGTGCCACCTAGCCCAGTCTAAGAAGCTTCTTTAATGATGGTGGAATATTTCTCTTTGCTGATTGTGAAGAGGGTACTAAAATCTGCTCATGTGCTACAATGCAGAAAAGTTCACATGTGTGCACACGTGTACACACATAGTGTATGTAAAAACTAGTGAAATCTAAATAAAGTCTATATTATCACAACATACTAATTGGTTCTGACAATGTGCTATGGAAATATAAGAGATTATCACTGGGGGAAGCTGGATGAGGTATCCCTGAATATACTTGGTGATTCTCTGTAATATTTTTGCAAACTCTTTTGAGTCTTAGGTTAATATTTAAGTGATTTTAAAACATTAGATTAGGTGACCACAGTGTCCACAACTTCTTTAGTTGTATTTGTCCCAATGACATCTTTTGTAGCTTTGGGAAATATCCAGATAGTTTTTAATGGTGGGAAATTAATTTGAAATAAGGCTAGTGGCATAGGATATTATAACAAAAGCGGAAACAAATTTCTCTTTGAAATATATCCCTTTGAAATATACCCTGAAACCCAAGGTGTATGATTACAATGCACCAATAAAAATACATTATATATATATATATATATATATATATATATATATATATATATGTTTCTCTACCAATAAATTTTTTTCAATGCAGAATTAGTAACTTTAGGCTCCTTTGTTCCCTGATATTGTAACCAAGCTCTTTCTTACTACCCAAAAGGATACAAGTTTTCCTCTTGTCTGTGAAATTAAGTCATCCAACTATAGAAAAATGGGAATGGGGGTATAAAGATTTATTCTAAACCAAGGGAAGATAGAAAATAAAACTGCCCTCCTCATACAGGGTGGAGGTGTCCCTGAAAGAGCATAACCATTGAAGGTTTTAGGAGGTGAGCTTTTATCCCTTCCTGTGGTTTCCCATCTACTCCTGTGATTGGTCAGAATTGGGTCTTGGGGACTCAATGCCTTTTGCCCAGATTCAAACCTTAACTTGAATCTCTATCCCAAAGGTCAGTGGGTTTTTGTAATCCGGTGCCACCCATCTGCTCCCTTAATAAAGTCTTGGGGCTGAAGTTTTCGTTAACTTGCACTATCAATTAGTCCCTATATTTTGTTCTTTATGTTTTCTTTTAAATTTTCCTGTTCTGAGGTCCTGCCCTGCCTCATATAATATGACATGATTTGAAGATTCATGATTTGAATATAAGTTTTGTATCACTTAAAGTTGTGTGTCCTTGAGAAAATTGTTTTACCTGTTTATTAGTTTTCTTAGCTATAAAATATAAAGAGAGAACATATCTCAGGACCATCATAAGAATTTCAAATGATTTAATCCACATGAAGCTCTGGTCCAATTTCATGGCAATAAAATTCCCTTGATGTGGTGGAGTTAGTGGTGTTGATGGTGAGTGATATTGCTAAAGATGATGATGGTGATGGTTATTATGATGAAGTTAATAATGATAATTAAATATGTAAATATCTATGACTACATCTACCTGTCTTTGTTTTGTTTTTAGAGAAGCAATCCCCGAGGAAAAGAGTCAATTGAAAATAATTATTGTGGAATGTCCTCTTAAAAAATAACACTGGAGAAGTGGGAAACAATACCAAGAAGGGAGTCAGTTGAGTTTATTTTTAAACACGGTACTGCTGTGGATAAATGGAACTGAATTCTGCTAGAGAAATCTGGGACCCTGTATAAAATATGTGCCTTAGAATTGTCCCACCTGAAGAGTGAGTAGAAAAGTATTTATATACTTATCATTCTCCTATCAGTCTGTGGTTATAATCTTCTGGAAATATAGTAGTTTGGTTTGGGTGACAGATGATCAAGTAGCCAAGTGATCAGAGAAATCCTTCAAAGTACACAGGTATTTACAGTTGATAGTTGGGAAATATGCAGTGAAATGGCTAAGGTGAGGAGATTCTGTGGGATCCTCAACAGCATCTGCTACATATACACTAAGTTATCCTGAATATTGGGAATTTTACAAGTTCTCAATGAGTTGACCAATATGTTATTCAGCTTAAATAAGCTGAATGGTAAATTTCTTTTATTATATAACTAATAGTGATTTAGTTTTAATGTAGTTTGACATATCTGTGATTTAGTTGTTTTTTTTTTTTTTTGCGGTACCGGGGATTGAACGCAGGGGCATTCTACCTCCTCGATACGCCCCCGGCCCTATTTTTTATACTTTATTTTGAGACTGGGTCTCACAAAGTTGCGGAGGGCCTCACTAAGTAGAGAGAGAGAGAGAGAGAGAGACATGGAGAGAGAGAGAGAAAGCGTGCGCACGCGCGTGCGTGCGCGAGCTGAGGCTGGCCGCGAACCCGGATCCTCCGGTCTCTGCCTCCCAAAGTACTGGGATTACAAGCATGCGCCACCACGCCCGGCAGTGATTTAGTTTTAATGTAGTTTGATATATCTGTATTTTTAGATGGTGCGATTTTTTTCAAATATAGTCATGCATCACTTACTGATGGAGATATGTAGTGGGAGATGCATCCTTAGATAATTTCATCATTGTGTGAATAGCATAGACTGTACTTACACAAACCTAGATGGTCTAGGCTAATTTTTAATTGTGGCCTCTTGATGCAATCAAGAGATGCAGTAAACATGAAATGTCTGAAGCTGCTGCCTGCAAATGGGCCTATTGTTTTACAGTAAGTTTTTTTTATAAGTAGGAGTATATCCTAACATTCCAATGAAAAGTATGGTACAGTACATATATAAACAAGTAATATAACCATTTATTATCATTATCAAGTATTATGTACTGTACAGAATTTATATGCTATACGTTTATGTCTGTCAGTGCAGTAGTTTTTTTACACCAGAATCACCAATGACACATGAGCAATAATATGCTGCACTACAGATGTGACGATGGCCACCATGTCACTAGGTGATAGAAATTTCTTAGCTCTACTGTAATCTTATGGGGCCACCATTGTATACGCTCTGTCATCGATCGAAATGTCATCATGAGATGCATGGCTGCATGCTATAAGTTCCATCCATATAGCATCCACTGTTGTTATAGTAACTCAACAAATAATTTCTCATTGCTTGATACCACAGAAAATAAAGTTGAGAAATGTTCTTTCCATTAAGAAGCATTGAAAACATTCAGAAGGAAACAGGTAAACCGATACAAGTTTGCAGGTCTCACATGTTCATTTCTGCATAAAGCCCAAATTATGTAATACTCCAGGATAAAAATGAGTGAATTTTAACTTATTGTTAGATTGAATGGTTTAAAAACATAGGAAGGCCGGGCGTGGTGGCGCACGCTTGTAATCCCAGTACTTTGGGAGGCGGAGACGGAGAATCCGGGTTTGTGGCCAGCCTCAGCTCTCTCTATCTCTCTCTCAACCTGTCTCTTTCTCTCTCTCTCTCTCTCTCTCTCTCTCTCTCTCTACTTAGTGAGGCCCTCCACAACTTCGTGAGACCCTGTTTCAAAATAAGGTATAAAAAATAGGGCCAGGGGTGTAGTTCGCAGGTAGAACCCCTCTGGGTTCAATCCCCAGTACAACAACAACAACAAAAAAAAAACCATAGGAAAGTTATAGTCTTCCAGAGCTAGGGCAAGTATTTCCCATTAAAAGTCAGTCTGCGTAAGTCAGCTTCATTCTTGTGATAGGATAAATTATCAGTGGTATGAAATTAAATAAAAATAACATTTCAGAGCCAGGCGTGGTGCCCACACTTGTAATCCCAGTACTTGGGAGGCTGAGACCGGAGGATCTGGGTTCACGGCCAGCCTCAGCTATTTAGGTGAGGCCCTCTACAACTTAGTGAGTGAGACCCTGTTTCAAAATAAAGAATAAAAAATAGGGCTGGGGGTGGAGCTCAAGGGTAGAAACGAATATTTTATGACCTTACTTGAAAGGCTAAAGACACCATTTGATTTTGAGTTTTTAAACTCCAATACAATAATTTGACTTTAGTATTAGTCTATTTGAGTATGTTGGTAAAGAAGAGCTTATGTCAAAGGTAGGACAGAATCTAATATGGATGTAAAGGAGGTACAAAAATGATTATTCTCTTATATTTATCACATATCTATCATCTATCATCTATCTATAATAAAAGAGAGACAAACAGAATGAATATTCTGATTATTATGGAAATCTTATAAAAGAACTCTAATGTGATTGAATCATAATTCTAGGAATAAGAAGGAATGAGGTGAGGAGGCAAATTTATACAAGAAAATGTCCCTCCATTTTCTTCTACATTCTTATAATGCCCACCTTAAAATGAGACAAACAGGAGAAAATGTGGAATTTCCACAGAACAAAATGGCATCATTTAAAATCTCCATTATTTTTCCTAAGAAAATTAATTAAAATTTGCTAATCTTGCCAGGTGTGGTGGCGCACGCTTGTAATCCCAGTACTTTGGGAGGCAGAGACCAGAGGATCCAGGTTCGCGGCCAACCTCAGCTCTCTCTCTCTCTCTCTTTCTACCTAGTGAGGCCCTCCGCAACTTCGTGAGACCCGGTTTCAAAATAAAGCATAAAAAAATAGGGCCGGGGGTGTAGCGTGGAGGTAGAATGCCCCTGGGTTCAATCCCCAGTACGGGAAAAAAAAATAATTTGCTAATCTAGACAGAACTATTGAAAATCAGATAGAGTAAAAAGAAAAAAAATCACTTTAAAAATCAAATGTGAAAATATACGAAAACAGAACTGGCTTAATTTCTACATGGAAAATTGTTAATATATGAATCTTTTGTCATATTTGTTAAATGTTCAGTTTGGCACTGTACATGTAAAAGTAAAAGGGGATTTTCAATAAGTTACCATAGAAAATGTAATAGATCATAGATTGATTTAACTGGAATTTATTGTACCTTCGATAATAATCCGATATTCATATTTTAATTTGTAGGTATGATCAGGACACACATTTTTAAGCCTCTCATTTTCTGTGAAAGAAAAAGGCAAGACAGAATTTAAAGAAGATTTATTATTCCTGGAATGCTTGGCCTGAGCAGATGAATAGAATGTGCCTTTTGATTTTCCATCAGTGTTATTCTAAAATGTTCATGTAGGTCATTACTTATTCTAGAGTTGGATCAATCAAAGGGAGGTGAATCAGCAAGGCACAAAAGAGAAAGCCACCTTGAAATGGATTAAGCGAAATAATTGTGTGAACATATGGCCTGGAAATTAGATTGATTCCGCTAAACAAGTTATATTAAATAGATCAGGTAATTTTCAGTCATCTGGTCAGGTGATCACACTTTAAAGCAATTATATAATTCAAGACTTTGGGAGAGAATGGACTATAAATCTATAGTTTACAGAGGAGACAGAACACAAAATGAAATTCAAGTTGTTAGTGATATGTTAAGATTTTGCCCTTCAAAAATGTGCCTATGAGGATAAGATGCTTAAGGAAAGATGCTAGAGAGGTTTTTAATTGAAATATGTTAAAAATATAAGTTAACAATTTATTCATGTGTCTACTCATATATTTTGAACAATGCACTTTTGAATGAGGACTAGATCATAGAAGAAATAAGGATGATTTTTAAAAATTTCTAGGACCAATGCAAATTAAGATACAACTTACCAAAATCTCTCGGACAATATGAAGGTGATTTTATGAGGAAACTTTAAAAAATACCTTTATTGGTCCATTGCAATTATATATCATAGTGAAGTTCAATGCGATATAACCATACATGCACAGTTAAGTGGCTATAACTGTATATTCTGTATAGAGATGATAAAATCCAGAATAGAAGCTATGGCCATGGGTAAAGTAAGAGGAGTAGAATAATTTTAGAGATATACACAAGAATTTAGTGGTTAAATAATTATATTCTATAGAATGATATATAAAAGTTTCTACAGTTAACTGCCTTTGACAAATAAAAAAGACAACTTTGAATCACTTAATCTCAAAGAAACTAATCATCAAAAAATTATCAGATGAAATATACAGATTTCTGGTTTGAGCATCTAAATAGTTGCTGGAATCATTTGTTATTGTCTCAAATGCAGGATAGGGAACAAAAATATATCTACTTGAAGATCTTTAGAATTTGAAACATCCTTGAGAAATTAAAATTCACTATTCACTCAAAAAATTACATGTACAGATAGAGAACTCATAATGATGATGACATTAAATGTTAATAGCATTTAGCTATAAGTCAAAACCATGTGAATTGGGTAAAACTTGAAGGGAACTTGTTAAAATTGAGGAGAAAAAAAGGAATGAGGAAAAACTGAACATTTAGAAGAAAAAGAGGGAGGAAGACTAAAAAAGATTAAGGAGTAGTCCAGGAGATAGAAACATTTCTCAGTAGCAATTGGTATCAGAGAAGCCAATGAAAGATTGGACCTTTTTTTCATCATAGTGGAGGTCGTAGCCAGTGCAATAAAGCTAGAAAAAATAAAAGGCATACGACTGCAACAGAAGAAATGACACCTTTTCTTTGCCGATTCTGTGATTACATACATAAGAAAAATTGCAAAGTATCTTTAAAAAAGTTCTACCTTTTGTGATGGCAGAGTAAACAATCGATATTTTGGAAAGTAATCATTTTTATTACTTTGATTACGTGTGAGCAATATATAGCTGGAAACTAATTTTAATTTTTTTTTTCAGTACCGGGGATTGAACGCAGGGGCGTTCTACCTCCGCGCTACGCCCCCGGCCCTACTTTTTATACTTTATTTTGAGACCGGGTCTCACGAAGTTGCAGAGGGCCTCACTAAGGAGAGAGAGAGAGAGAGAGAGAGAGTTTGCGCACGCATGCGCGAGCTGAGGCTGGCCGCGAACCCGGATCCTCCGGTCTCCGCCTCCCAAAGTACTGGGATTACAAGCGTGCGCCACCACGCCCGGCCTTTGGAAACTAATTTTAAAACAACTATTTTTAATAATACTAAAAATCACTTAGGTAGATACAAAAATCACATGACCAAAAATATGTGCAATAAAAATTACAAAATGTTAATTAACAATACAAATTAAATAAATGGAAAGATATACTATGGTTATTGGTAAGAATAACATTGCTGGCATTAACAAGATGTCAATTCTTCCTAAACTTAACTCTGTACTGCAGTTTCAATCAAAATACCAGCAGGGTTATGTTTGGTAGCAAGTTGATGCTAAAATATATGTGTGAAAGCCGGACGTGGTGGTGCATGCTTGTAATCCCAGTACTTTGGGAGGTGGAGACCGGAGGATCCGGGGTCAGCCTCAGCTCTCGTTCTCTCTCTCTCCCTGTCTCTCTCTCCTTCTCTCTCCTTAGTGAAGCCCTTCGCAACTTCATGAGACCCGGTTTCAAAACAAAGCATAAAAAATAGGACCGGGGACGTAGCGTGGAGGTAGAACGCCCCTGTGTTCAATCCCTGGTACCGCAAAAAAAAAAAAAAAAAAAAATATGTGTGAACACAAAGAAGCTTTAATAGTCAAAATATTTTTGAAAAAGAATAAATTTAGAAGACACATTAATTAATTTCATGACAAACAATACAGCTATAGTAATCAGGATAGCAAGACAATGTGATATTGGCAAAAGGCATTAAAGTCAATGAAACAGGAAATTAAGAGATAGATCTGGATACTTCTCTCTTTGCCAAAGATATAACTGAAGAAAGGGTAGTCTCTTCAACAGAGTACTTGAAAATTAAATGTTTGTCTTTTCATAACTTATACCAAAACAAAGCAAAATATACCACACAAAAAATTCCCTCAAAACTGATTATAGAACTAAATATAAAACCTAAAACTACAAAAATGTCTAGAAGAAAAAATAGGGTCAATAAATAAAGTCTTGTTAGCTATGATAGCAAATGCACAATCTATAAATGAAAATAAATTATGGTATGATGGACTTTATAAAAATTAGAAACATTCTTGGAAATACCATTGAAATAATGAAAAAGAAATGAGAGAATATTTGCAAGTTTTATATCTAATAATATCATTATATAAAGAACTCTCAAACTCAGAAAAGAAACAACACAGTCTTAAAATTTGACAAAATGTTTGAACAGATACTTTATTAAGACATTCAAAGAGCAAATAAGCACAAGAAAATATGTTCGAACATGAAACTTTTTAAGGTAATTCAAATTTAAAGCAACAATGTGATACCATTATATACATATGAGATTATTTTAGTTAGCTTTTTTGTGGTTGTGACCAAAATACCTGGCAAGCATAATGCAGTGGAAGAAAGGTTTATGTTAGGGCTCATCCTTTTAGAGGTAAATCCATGATCAACCAACTGGAGGCAGGAATGTTTTGGGTACAAGGATTTAGAACATGATGGAGGAGGAAAAGCCGCCCTCATCATGGCAGTAGGAAGCAAATGCCACCAGGAATCTACCCCATCTAGCTATGTTTGCCTCTGAACCTGGCCTCATTGACCACAACTGAAGTTTGGGGGACATTTTAAATCCAAACCATAACAGACTAACCAAGAAAAAAAAAGGAATTTAAAAAGTCATTTTGATCACACCATTTATATAGCTGTCATATGTTCATCTGTATATCTATCTATATGCATGTGCATCAAAAAAATAATGTGCATCAAAAAATAATATACGATTAGATCAGGCTGAATTTGTTGATATGGGCCCGTTGTGCAGATATTCTAAATTTAATGCAGCAGCTCGTAATGTAAAAAAAGGGTACTAATAGTTTATTTGGTTGATTGGCTGAGGTATGGATCTAAAGATGGCTTACGGTAGGTGATTTGGAAATGCCTGACCTCCTTTGGTTTTCTGTGGATGAGGGGATTCAAAGACTGAGGGACCTTGGAATGTTGGAGTGGATTTGCCGTTTGGGATCCTCTCCTCCACAGTTGACATGTCTAGAGAATGTTCCCTTCTCCCGTACTTTAAGAAATAAATTTGTAAGGGGGGCACCATCATCCTTGAAGGGCTCTGCTGTTGCTCTCCTCTGTATGCCAGAACTTACGGTGGGAGATGCAATTGACCAATTATTAGATTTAGGTGTTATGGATATTCTTGGTTCTCATAACAAGGGTCAGGTGTCGGCTCTCAACAATCAGAGGCAAGGTAGTCGTACCTATTATAATGGACAGCAGAGGAGGAACGATGAGCAGAAGGGCTTGACTCATGCAGATTTATGGCATTGGCTGATTAGTCATGGTGTCCCCAGAACTCAAATAGACAGGAAACCCACCAAATTTCTATTGGATTTATATAAACAGAAAAATTCGAGAATTGATATACCAGTGTCTGACTTCAATCGTAAAAGTGGAGAATCACGGCCTCTTAACCAGTTCCCCGACTTGAGTCAGTTTACTGACCCAGAACCCCTTGACTGACGGGGAGGCCAGGTCCCCTTGAGGAAGGGCTCTGGTACAGAACCGAAAAGTTCTACTGTTAATCTTTCCTCTGTCCTTCCCCAAAGGGACCTACGGCCTTTCACTAGGGTGACTATACATTGGGGAAGAGGAAATGATCCAGATGTAACAGTTTATCCTTTACTTTAGATGGAATATCTCAGCATGCCCCACACCATTGGACTCCTAGACACTGAGTCTGAGTTGACGTTGATCCCAGGGGATCCTAAATGTCACTGTGGTCCTCCGGTCAAAGTGGGTGCTTATGGAGGTCAGGTGATCCAAGGTGTTCTAGCCAAGGTCTGACTCACAGTGGGTCCAGTGGGTCCCCGTACTCATCCTGTGGTTATCTCTCCAGTCCCTGAATGTATTATTGGTATGGACATACTCAGTACTTGGCAGAACCCCCACATTGGTTCTCTGGTCTGTGGAGTCAGGACTATTATGGTAGGAAGGGCTAAATGGAAGCCATTAGAGCTACCTCTCCCTGGGAAAATAGTGAATCAAAAACAGTATCGCATACCTGGAGGGATTGCAGAGATTAGTGCCACCATCAAAGACTTGAAAGATGCAGGGGTGGTGGTTCCCACCACATCCCCATTTAACTCTCCTATTTGGCCTGTGCAGAAGACAGAACTTGGAGAATGACTGTTGATTATTGTAAACTTAACCAAGTAGTGACTCCAATTGTGGCTGCTGTACCGGATGTGGTTTCCTTGTTAGAGCAGATTAACATGTCTCCTGGTACCTGGTATGCAGCCATTGACTTTGCCAATGTTTTTTTCTCCGTACTGGTTCATAAGAATCACCAGAAGCAATTTGCCTTCAGCTGGCAGGGCCAGCAGTATACCTTCACTACTGTACCCCAAGGGTATATCAATTCCCCAGCCCTGTGTCATACTTTAGTGTGCAGGGATATTGACAGACTTTCTCTTCCACATGGTATTACTCTGGTCCATTATATTGATGACATTATGTTGATTGGGCCAAGCGAGCAAGAGGTAGCCACCACTCTGGACTTATTAGTGAAGCATCTATGTGCCAGGGTATGGGAAATAAACCCAGATAAAATCCAGAGGCCTTCTACCTCAGTGAAATTTCTAGGAGTCCAATGGTGTGGGGCATGCCGAGATATTCCATCTAAAGTAAAGGATAAACTGTTACTTCTGGCCCCTCCTACGACTAAGAAGGAGGCACAACGTCTGGTGGGCCTGTTTGGCTTTTGGAGGCAACACATTCCTCATTTGGGTGTGTTACTCCAGCCTATCTACCGAGTGACTCGAAAGGATGGTAGTTTTTGTTGGGGCCCAGAACAGGAGCAGGCTTTGCAGCAGGTCTAAGTTGCCATGCAGGCGGCTCTGCCACTTGGGCCCTATGATCCAGCAGACCCTATGGTACTAGAGGTCTCAGTGGCAGGTAGAGATGCTGTCTGGATCCTCTGGCAAGCCTCCATGGGTGAGTTGCAGAAGAAGCCCTCGGGATTTTGGAGCAAGGCCCTGCCATCATCCGCAGACAATTACTCTCCCTTTGAGAAGCAGCTCTTGGCTTGCTACTGGGCCTC